>SNQJ01S0090620.1:4513-21551 GCA_010110895.2 Picea sitchensis
GAATGGTGGTACAACACTTCATACCATACAACTACATGCATGACTCCTTTTGAGGTAGTATATGGACAGAAGCCACCTTTAGTTCTCTCATACTTATTGGATGCCTCGAAGTTCCAGGTGGTTGACCTAACACTTACAACTCGAGAGGCTATTCTTCGTACCCTCAAAGAGAATTTGGTCATGGCACATAATCGCATGAAGCAACAAGCAAATCAAGGTCTCTCTGAACATCAATATGCAGAAGGGGATCAGGTGTTTCTTCGACTACAACCTTACAAGAAAACTTCCCTCAAGGCCGAGCATTGTCAGAAGCTAGCGCCCAAATTTTATGGTCCTTATACCGTTCTCAAGCGTGTGGGAAACATATCCTATCAGTTAGCTTTTCCTAGCCATTCGAAGCTACATCCTGTTTTTCATGTTTCATGCTTAAAGAAGGTGATTGAAGCTAAGTGCCAAATTCAAACCAACCTTCCAGAATTAGCTCAAGAAGGATCCATTTGGCTACAGCCAGAAGCAGTTTTGGACTAGCGTGAGCGTCGCCTACGTTAGAGAATCATCAAGGAAGTGCTAGTCCAGTGGAAAGATACAACTCCAGAAGACGCCACTTGGGAACCAGCTACCATTCTGCAACAATTTCATCATCTCAATCCTTGAGGATAAGGTTGTTTTTAAGGGGGCGAACATGTTAGGGTCCTAACCCACACATAGGTAGAACAATATATTCGGATGTAATAAAGGTCAATATTAATAAGGCATTTCAATAAAATAGAATAAGGCGGATGTAAGAAGACTCAATAGAAGCTTCCTCTTCCAGAAGGATCTTCCTCTAGATGCTTCTTTTTAGTATAAATAGGAGTCGAGGGTATGAGAACCCTAGCTTGGATAATATTTTAATAGAGATCTACTCAACTGGAGGTTGGCCCCTTGAAGAGGCCCGTGAACATTTCTTTCAGATTCAAAGTGTTATTTATGTTATTATTCTCTTATCATTTTAGTGTTATTGTGGTGAATGTTCTGGTTATATTGTTGTTATTCTTCCATTAGTAGCATTTTATTTCTGTTTTACATACATTTTATATTTGGCATATTACAGGTTGAATACTACACATTACTGAAAGAGTTTGAGGATGTCTTTAAAGAGATACCAAGATTGCCTCCAAAAAGAGATATTAATTTCTCTATAAATATGATGCTGGGAGAAACACCTGTATCTAAGACTCCTTATAGGATGAGTATGCCCGAATTGAAGGAATTGCAGATGCAAATTGAATATCTTCTAAAGAAAGAGTATATACGCCCAAGTGTGTCACCTTGGGGTGCGCCAGTTTTATTTTTGAAGAAGAAATATGGTACGTTGAGACTTTGTATTGACTTCATATAGTTGAACAATGTAGCAATAAAGAACAAGTATCCTTTGCCAAGGATAGATGACCTCTTTGATCAGTTTCAGGGTACACGGATATTTTCAAAGATTGATCTCAGATATGGATATCACCAAGTGAGAATAAAATAGGAAGACATTAGTAAGACTGCATTCAGAACAAGGCATGGTCATTACGAGTTCACAATGGTGCCATTTGGGTTGTCAAATGCACCAATTGTCTTCATGTGTTTGATGAATGGAGTTTTCAAAGAGTATTTAGATAAGTTTTTCATTGTATTTCTATATGACATGCTTATTTACTCAAAGTCAGAAGAAGAACATGAGAAACAATTGAATATGGTGTTGCAGGTATTGAGGGAGCATCATCTTTATGCAAATTTAAGCAAGTGCTCATTCTATCAGTGACAGATTCATTATTTGGTTCATATCATTTTAGAGGAAGGAATAGTTGTGGACCCAACGAAGATAAAATCCATTGAGGAGTGGCTATAACCAAGAAATTCCACATAGGTAAGGTCCTTTATGGGAATGGTAGGGTATTACATAAGGTATATTGAAGGATCCTCGCATATTGTGTAGCCAATTACATATTTTCAAAAGAAAGGTGTGCGATTTGATTGGACTCTGGATTGTGCAAGGAGTTTTCAATGCTTGAAGAATTTGTTGAAAAATGCACCAATTTTGAGAAGTGTCGATCCTGATGCAAACTTCATTGTGTGCATGGATGCATGCAAGGAAGGACTCGATGGATTTATGAGTCGGAATGGACATGTGGTATGCTCCAAGTCAATAAATTTAAAAGAGCATGAAAGGCTCTATGCCACTCATGACTTGGAATTGGCAGCCATAGTGCATGCCTTGAAGAGGTGGCAATATTATCTCATGGGTAAAATATTTGAGTTGAGGATAGACCATAGTGGTCTAAAGTATATTTTTGGACAACCAATATTTAATGTCAAGCAAAGAAGGTGGTTAGAGTTCCTCAGTGAGTATGACTTTGACATAAAGCATATCAGAAGAAAATAGAACAAGGTGGTTGACACAATCAATGAGAGGGTGCATGAGATGCATGCTACAACAATTATAATGTATAAATTGTATTTGTGCGAAAGAATTTTAGAAATTTCCAAATTAGATTTGCACATGGGGAGCCAAAAGGTGATTTTCGAGTGTGACTAGTTTGCAAATTGGATCAGAAAATCAAACAACTCTGGAATCGAGTCATGGAGATGGTAAAATTCCAATGGACCTGGTACGGTCCTGAGGATGCAACCTAGGAGTGCGAGGATGCTATGCAGGTAGAGTATCTGCATTTTTTCAAAGATTTTTGAGTTTTTTATGGACATGTGTATATGATGCACTAAGGACAAGGCATAAATAAGTGGGAGGGGAATGTAATGTCCCTGATATGGACCATTTGTAATTGTACATATAGGTTGGTGAGACATGGGTACTAATTGTAAATATAACTGTACATTTAGGATGGTGAGCCATGGGAACTAAGTTTTGATGTTACACGCACCTAAGTAGTGCACGAAGAATTTTTATCAAACAATTCATAGGGTTGTGCACACTTGGTTAAGTGTGTGGGAATGACCCGGTAGTGTGCACAGAGCTAAGTTATATATGTATGTATGGTTGAATATGTATTGAGGTCGGAGAGCCTATGTGATTATGAGGTTGGTGAGTCGGGACGCAAATAGGCCAATGCACCTATCCATGTAAATATAATCATGGTTATTAATATAATATTACATCATTGTGGATAGACAGACTCAGACGAAAAGAGATGGGGGGATGACTACAAGGAAAAGGGAAAAGATGGTGGGACTTAAGTCCTAGGAAATATTTTGTAATATTTTTGGAAAATTGTAATTTTGGATAATTATTTTATCTTAAGTTCATGAGGGTAGGGAACGAGTCACCAAGTGTCTTAAGCTACTTTTGAAGGTGACAAGTGTCAATATTAAGGCATGCAATATATATTGTTGGCCTTAGTGTATTTTGGAAGGGGGGAAACTCATTCGGGAAACACTCATGGGAGGAGAACTATGTGAGAGGGAATTCATTGGGGAAATTCACGTTTGAGGCTCTTGTGAGCAGAAGGGGGTTGGAAGGTATGGGAAATATGATTATTACCTTATCTGCATAGAGAAGTTTGTAAGGTTTTATGGGGATGTAATCATTTTTTTACTGTCGAAGAGACGGGTTGTCAGGCCCATGAGAATTCTCTCTGGGTGAGAGACTCGTTGTTGAGAAGTGGGTTATCAGACCCGTGAGCATACTCTCTAGGTGAGAGTTTTGTTGAGAATTTTTCCCGGTGTGTTGATTATTAGTCGAAGGGCTTAAATAATTCCTATATATATTTTTGTTGGTAACCCTGGAAGGGAAGTGGGGCAGCCGAAGGAATGTTGAGCAGAGAATGGGGCACACTTCCTTGAGCGTGGTAGGTATGTGGGGAATGAGGGACTATGGGATAGATGCAGCAGTGGGCACCTAAGACTGAGTAATTTTTTTGAGAATCAAAACTTAGCTTGTCACTAGAAACCTTTTTTCCTTAGTGGAGTTAAGTCCCAGCTCAGGGGTGACCTGTTGTTGAAAGATTATGAGAAACAAATTCTACGAATGAGAGGAACATCTGATTTCTGCACACAGTCGATGTCTTTCATAACAGATAAATCTTCATATGTGCTTGTCTTGTTTATCTATGCTTGATATGGTTTAATTTTTATATGTTGTCGCATATAAGTAATTGTTGTTATTATGTGTAATGTTGCTTTCACATGTAAGTATGGTGCTTATAGCCTGTATTTGTAGTTGTGCATGAGTATGTCAGTTGATGATAGTCTTTCCTATTAAGTTAACCTTGTGAATTTGGTTACGAGTCTTCAAGAAGAGATTGAATAGTTGTGTGCACAACGAAAAATTTGTGTGCCTCAGATGCTGGAGTTACTTGTGTGCAGAAGGAAACAGTATGCTCCCACAAGGAGGATAGATTTGGTAATGATGACAGAATGGGAGTGTGCACAATAACACTATGTTTTTAGTGTGCTTGTGCACAATTGTTTATAAATATTTATGTTGCGTAAAGTTGTGTTAAAAAAAAGTTAGTGAGGTGCATCTCAATATGAGGTTGAGCGCACTACTTCAAGAGATACTATGAAAACTAGAGTTTAGTATAGAATATACACAGTGGATTTTGGAATAGCATTGATCAGTAGTATGTTGGGGATGTTACAGTTGGTTAATTCATAGTTTAATTTGGGAGAAGTGTGTGACATAACCCATCTAGGGGAGGCTAGGGACGTTACCAAAATCTCCATTCCATACCATTACAATATGTTTTAAAATAGAACCTATCTACTCAGTCTTACTATCAATTCCAAAATAAAATTGGAAAACCAACAAAAATATTTATAAGTAGAAGCACATGTCATCACAGACTTAACCATTGAATACCTCTTGAATGATAAAATTACCATGCTCCAACTCCAATGCTTCTTTAGATATCCTATTCGTTATAAAAAATTTCTCTCTATAAAAATGGTTGAAGGATTCCCATTCAAATTCATCTAATTTGTCATGGATATGATTTAGGAGGGATTGAATTTTGTCCACTTGAATCTATACATTCTTGTTATCCTAATCAATAGCGACTTTGGAGTCACCGAATACCTACAACTTTCTCAGCTTAAGCATTCTAGCATAACACATCAAAGTCCACAATGTTGAGATCTTTTCTTTTATATTGGTACCTCTCCCAAGGGAATAGTGAATATTGAAGAAGTGACTTGAAGAGATGTATTTAATAGCTCCAATACCACATATAGAATTGTGTCCTTTGATAGCCTCATCAAATAACCCCCGGGGGATGCCATCTATTATTTCAAGGGCCACCGGAATTCTGAATTTCACCTTTTTTACTTTGTTTTTAAAATCTATATCCATATTAGTAATGAGAATTTCGACCAAATCCATAATTAAAATAACATTCTGGAATATGGAGGAATTTCGAGCCCACAATATAAAACTTATGAAAATTCCAACTATTGAACCATATCAAATTGTTTCTTGTGATTTGTTTTAGGCATAAATCCATTCCTCTAATGCATTTCCAGTAGACTGAAAGGAGAAGAGATATAAACCTCCTTCCACACCACTTGCACAAAAGGACATGAAATAAACAAGTGGGTGATATTTTCCTCTGCACATTTGCACAAGGAACATATATTAGGTCCTGACCATCCCCATTTTAAATCTACATCCCATGTCATAAGTTTATTTCTCAATTCCAACCAGTGAACCGCAGTGACCTTGATGGGAGATTTGAACTTCCATATTTCATCCCGCCACCACTTGACCTCCTCTAGGTGATCCTCTTCAGCTAGGGACATATATCCTATCTTAACCAAATATGATCCATTGACTGTGTTTTTATCCCAACATAGAGAATAATTTCCTTTCTCCTTTAAGAAAATGAAATTAGTCTTCAACAATGTCACATATTTGGCCCATTCATGATTCATATCTTGAACCAATCCCAATTCAATAGGAAACTTCCAATCTATGCAACCAATCTCATCAAAGGTATCCTTTTTAGCATCCCATAAAGAGAAAATCCCAGAACCATTAAGAGAAAGTTTCAGTCCATCAAAGAGTCTAAAACATTCATCAACACCTTCCCAAGGGTCCTCCCCAACCCTTACATATTTACTATTTCCATTATTCCATGAGCACCACTTGCCAATTATAGGGAAATCTTAAACCATTGCTTTCCACTCGATGGAGCAGTTCGAGGTTGATTTGAATGGATCCCTAAACCAATCTATCATAGATCTTCCTAGAATATATTTTTCATGAAGTACTCTTCCCTAAAGTTGTACGCTGTGAGCTAATTGCCAAAAAAATTGGTTGCCAAAGCCTTATTAAACCATAAGGTATTTTTGATCCCCCATCTTCCCAACATTTTTGGTCTGGCAATTTTTTATGAGGACACCAAAGGAATCCCAACGGAGTTCTTTTTTCTAGACAAGAGAAATTGAAAACATATTTTCCGTATGGAGGAGAGAATAGATTTTAGAATCTTGGATATGGTGGCCCAGTACACTAGGATGTTTCTTAGGAATGATTTAATGAGGACCAAACATCCACCTCTAGATAACAAACAAAAGGACCAATTCAAAACTCTAGCTTGAATTTTTCTTGGGAGCCACAACCACTCAACGATTTTATAACCCATAGGATTTAGGCCAAAACCTAGATATTTGGTGCCCTCATCTAGACTTTTCCATGAGAATGGAAATCATTCCTTCAACTAATCCAACAAAGCATCCTTTATATCAGAGGATAGTAGAACTAATTTATCCATGTTTATTTTCATACCTGTAGTTTTCCAATATAAGTCAAGAATGGATTTAACCACATTAAATTCATTTACATTACCTACTCCAAAAATGATGATATCATCTACAAAAAGCAAATGAGAAAGAAAGATTCTTGGTGCCATCTTTAGACCTTTTAAAATGCCTTTCCTCTTTCCATTGTCAAATAATTTACTAAGCCTGCCTACTATGATGAGGAAGAGAAATTGAGACAAAGGGAAACCTTGTCTTAAGCCCCTTGAGGAGTTGAAAAATATGACGGGGAACCATTTATCATAATTTCAAAAGAGGAAGATTCCACACAACTCATTATCCAATTAACCATTCACAAATTCATTCCGAGTTGGATTAAAACTAATCTTAAGAATGTCCAAATAACTTTGGTGTATGCCTTCAACAGATCTATATTAAACACAAATGAAGGGATATGTTTTGTTTTGATTGTGTGAAAAGTTTCTTGAGACATGGATACAACATCATGGATCTTCCTGTTAAAAAGAAATCCAAATTTCTCTTCAGATATCAAATCACTAAGGATGGGTTTAAGACTATTTGTGATTATCTTGTATATGATTTTGTATATAAGATTACAACATGAAATGGGCCTAAAATCACCAAAGGAATAAGACTCAATTTTCTTAGGGATTAGAGCCAGGAATATTTTATTGAAAGAGACAAAAACTTGTGTGGATCTATGGGACTCTTGAACCATATTAAGAAGATATTCTTTGATGCTATCTTAAAAACCAAGGAAAAATTTGACCAATAGGCCATCTAGACCATGACTTTTACTTTTCTAATTGTTGCCTCTCTCCTTTAACCAAATAACTCAACTTTTTAACCTCATATTTGATTCTTCAAGGGCCAACATATCCACCTTCTTACTTAACTAGTACCTTAACTTGAAGTCTTCCTCCTATGAAAGAGTTTCGAGAGGCTTTGAGATTAATAAATCCGTGAATATATTTTCAATGTCTTTGAGAAGTGAAGTATTATTTTTTTCATAAGATCTTTCCCATTCCCAAGAATCATGTTTTACTTTCTCAAGGTTAATGGTCATTTGATGCATGAAGGAGCTTCAATGGATCTCCTTTAAATGGTACCAACGCCAATGATTAGATTTATGTAATCGAGCTCCTTTAACTAGTCCTGGTTAAATTTGATGGGGGATGGGGTTTTTTAGAACCCATTAGAGATACTTAGAATAATTGGCATATGGCCAGATGTTCCCCCACTCGTAAGTGGTGATTTGATGATACATAGTCTCTCCAGATAACTTTTCACAATCAATAACCTATCTAATCATTTTTCCACCAAATCATAGCCTTTATGACCCTTTCTCTAGGTTTGAGAGATTTTGGGGGGTTCTATGTCCACCATATTATATGAAGAAATCCAGTGAGAAAAGAAACCTTCAAGAGGGTCCGCTCCTGGAATTTTCCCCCAGATTTCTTTAAGGGATAGGGTAAAGTTTAAATCACCTTTTATTATAACCTTGGGGACTTGTAAGAATCCTAAATTGTTTATGCCATGCCTTCCCAAAAATGTTTTTTTTTTTTGGCATACAGGCCATAAAGATTTAGAATTCTAAAAGAAGAATCCAAATATGGAACAGAGAGGTCCAAAAATAGTCCAGAGTCCATAACATTTTTAAACCTTGGACCCAAATCAAACATGACTCTTCCCGAAAAGCTAATCACATTGTTTGCACAAAACACCAATCCTTGAGCTACAGTCTGAAAGAATCAACAACCTTCTCAATCTAGCACATTGTTTCCTGTATAAGAATAATATCTAGATTACACTCCTTCAACAACCTTTTTAGGTCTTGTATTTTAGGGGAACCCCCGACCCCTCTAGCATTAAGGGAGAGAATGATTATTAAGAACCACCATGAAGGGATTCCCTAGCTCCAAGGGCCCTCAAGATGGTAGATTATTTTCCAGATTTAGTTTCTTTCATAACTTTGTGTTGAGAAATGGATACATGAGATTTACGTCCCACTTGTGAGGATGGTCCTTTTTCCATAGCAAGTCCCCTTGTACTCGAGATGTCCACCATTTTTCTTACACGAGATTTGAGAAGGTAGTTGGATTTTATTGGAGATTTAGAAGACCAGGAGGATAAAAGAGAGGGTGATGGATGATTTTCCATCCCCATTGTTAAATCCTAGGTCTGCACCTCTTCCATCTATTCCTCCAATCAACTCATCCATCTGTCAACCTAGTTTCTACTTAGTTTTTCTTCAATGGTGTGTTGAGTTATTTCAATTTTTTTTCATCTTCTTATTTGTTTTTTATCAATTCCTTGCTTTTTATAAGGTCAAGACAAGTCATGATTTGAATTGAATAAGTCACATCACCATGGTTATGTCACTGTTGGATTGTAAAAAGGATAACTTAGTCTTGTTGATGAAAAAATATATTGATTTCCTAATCTGGATGACACGTGGCATCAAATCTAGGATCTACAACAACAAAATCAAGCTCTTGAGCTGCAACAGACCAAGCTCTAGAAAAAATATCAGAGTTGCAAAAGAAACATCAAAAAACCTGCATGTTCTTGAAGGAGATAATCTAAGTGTCTATTGATTTCAAACGGTAAAGGAATTTGAGATATGTGACAACTTGATCCACCTTTATTCAAGGTTGGTCTCCAATTTTTGGTCTACGTGGGAATCCATGCAAATTCAATTGCTAGCTACAACTTATGAATACTTTTTTTATGCATCTTTTTCACTTCAATTATAAATAATAAATTCCAGTTGCACTATTAGAATTTTGTTTGGGTTTAGTTATAGGTATTGCTACCACTTGTAATAAGTTGTTATTTTTTTATAAGAACAATTTTTTTGTTAAGGTCAAATTGATGGGGATTTATGAACTAACACTTCAACCCAAATCCACTTAGTTTAAAGAATTGTTTACAAATTGTAATTAGGGAGTGGCAATCAAGTTTGTATCTACAGGATCTAGTTGTAATGTAAATTTGAGCTCCAGAACTTAGATCCTAAATAGGTAATCAAACCATCTCTTGATGAGGATAAATAAATAGATCTTTGAATGTAAAAGGATTTAGTTTTTGGTGAGGTATCAAGCATCAAGATTCTAGCTAGAACTTGAAGCATAAAACTGTTAAGTTTTCCACATGGTGAATATATTTTTTGGTGATAGACTGTGTTTTCTCAAATCTTGTGTGTCTTATTACCTTGTCTAGATGAAAATTGAAATGTATGCAAAGTATTTTTTCTTTTCCGTTCAGTTATTGTCTCAATGAACTGTTTATTTTCATGTAACATGATTTCATCTATTGTTTCAGTGAATATTTTATTGTAATACAACTTGTTTGGAGGATTTGTATCTAGGTACATGTTTTGTATCTCAAATATTATTTCAAGTTGAAATTTCATACAACAAGTGAAAAATTGTATGCTTGTTTGTATTTCCTCTATTTTATCTTCATATATTTATCTGCTTACCAAAATGTATGCCACCAACTAAGGGAAACCTTATAGTGATATTGTTGAATAGTCCAACTAGGTATTTTCCCTTGAAAACCTATATGTCATCTGACCATCAAAACAAACAAACCTAATTCATTAAAAAAACAAACCCTATAACAACTGAGGTGTCCTAGCTCTTCCCTTTAACAGTCATGTGTAGACTTTAGGACCAACATCTTATGGCATCGTCACTGGGGAACAGAGTAATGAAGCAATATTTCCTTGGGAGAATGATAATGACCAGATATGATCTTTGATGGTGAACAAAGATCATGCATAAAAATGAACTCCATATTTCACCTGGAAACTCCATTGAATGCAAATCTATTAAGGAATTCTGGCTTCCAAGAAGGGATTCTGGAAATCAAATCCTGAGCATACTAAAGCCTCAAAAATCAATATTGACCTGAATGGTGACACAACAACTTCTGATCCAGAGAGAAAATTAAGGAAGACTACCATTACTAAGAGACACCCCTTGTTATCTAAAGGTAAGTCTACATCTGAAAAAGTTTGCCCTTCCCTCAATAAAAAGCAGCCCAATATTGTTATTTTTGAAAACTCCCTTGTAATTATCCCTCATACAGCTCATGTCTCAACTTCTACCTTGTCATCTTCTCAAGAAACCACACCCACATCTCCTCCTTATCCTCCAAGCCTAGTTATCCCAAACATGGTTGTCAACAGGATGGAAGCCATCATTATAGCCAAGTATGCACCTTTAGTGTTGCCTCAAAACTTAAATGAATTTCCAACAAGAGACTACATGAAATATCTTCCTAGATACAATGGTGAGGGAGATGTGACTGTTGAAGAACATCTGGTATCCTTTTACAACTTTGCAAAGAATTTTAACATTGAACATGAAGATGTATGGATGAGGTTGTTTGTGTAGAGCTTGGATGGAGAGGTAAGGAAGTGGTTTCATGGTCTAACTCCATATTATATCACAGGTGTTGAGGCATTGGATGAGGCCTTTCTAAAACAATGGGGAGATAGGAGAGATTACTTGTTCTTCATAATTGAGTTTGGGGCTTTAAGAAGGAAGAATGGTGAGTCTATTTCAAACTTCACTAAGAGGTTCAATAATATGTATAACAACATCCCTGATTAGATTAATCCAACTGAGGCCTCAGCCAAGATCACATTTGTAAATGCATTTGATGATGCATTTTCTCTCTTATTGAGAGAGAGGAGGTCCACCACTTTGTTGTCTATGCAAGAGACAATCATTGAGGTTGAGTCTAACATCTTAGCATCATAAAAATTGAAGAACAAATCAGATAGGGACAAAAATAAGCATAGGGAATATATTCCTTCTTCTTCCAACCTAGTAGAATATGACCCAAAGATAGATGAGGTGACTCGAATATATAAAGCCCCGACTTCAGAAATAGATAAACTGAAATGGGAAGCCAAGCATCCAAACAAACTATATCAGGATGCTACAAACAGAAACACTAATAATTTTAGAAGGCCTGATAATTCCCCTCAAATCATGCAGAGGGAGAGGAGAAATGTTGAAGATCAGAGAGTTGTTCCCCCTTTATAGAATAATTAATTTAAGGATATGGATGAGATAAATGAAATTGGATAAGTCCACATCTGAAAAAGTTTGCCCTTCCCTCAATAAAAAGCAGCCCAAGATTGTTATTTTTGAAAACCCCCTTGCAATTATCCCTCATACATCTCCTGTATCAACTTCTACCTCGTCATCTTCTCAAGCAACCACACCCACATCTCCTCCTTATCCTCAAAGCCTAGTTGTCCCAAACATGGTTGTCAACAGGATGGAAGCCATCATTACAGCCAGGTATGCACCTTTAGTGCTGCCTCAAAACTTAAATGCATTTCCAACAGGAGACTACATGAAATATATTCCCAGATACAATGGTGAGGGAGATGTGACTGTTGAATAACATCTGGTATCCTTTTACAACTTTGCAGAGAATTTTAACATTGAACATGAAGATGTATGGATGAGGTTGTTTGTGTAGAGCTTGGATGGAGAGGTAAGGAAATGGTTTCGTGGTCTAACTCCATATTATATCACAGGTATTGAGGCATTGGATGAGGCCTTTCGAAAACAATGGGGAGATAGGAGAGATTACTTGTGCTTCATAATTGAGCTTGGGGCTTTAAGAAGGAAGAATGGTGAATCTGTATCAGACTTCACTAAGAGGTTCAATAATATGTATAACAACATCCTTGATTAGATTAATCCAACTGAAGCCTCAACCAAGATCACATTTGCAAACACATTTGATGATGCATTTTCTATCTTATTGAGAGAGGAGGAGGTCCACCACTTTGTTGTCTATGCAAGAGACAGTCATTGAGGTTGAGTCTAACATCCTAGCATCATAAAAATTGAAGAACAAATTAGATAGGGACAAAAATAAGCATAGGGAATATATTCCTTCTTCTTCCAACCTAGTAGAATCTGACCCAAAGATAGATGAGGTGACTCGAACCTCTAAAGCCCCGAATTTAGAAATAGATAAACTGAAATGGGAAACCAAGCATCCAAACAGACTATATTAGGATGCTACAAAGAGAAACACCAATAATTTTAGAAGGCCTAATAATTCCCCTCAAATCATGCAGAGGGAGAGGAGAAATGTTGAAGATCAGAGAGTTGTTCCCCCTTTATAGAACAATGAATTTAAGGAGATGGATGATATAAATGAAATTGGATATGACTCTACAATACTTTTTAATGAAACTAACCTCTATCCTAGTCACCTAACACAACAGGATTATGAAATCTTTCAGTTGTCAAACCAGTTTTATGATCATGCAAAGGGAGAGGAGATATTTCAAATTCATCCCTAAAAGAAGTACGATTTAAGGCCTAGGCTAGGGGGTCCCAAGAAAAATGTTCCCAATCAAAATAATAATTAAGTTTCCCCTTCCAAGAGAGGTCCAAGCATATATGCAACAGACAAAGAAGATCAACCACAACCAATTAAAGCTATTGTCCCAGAGGTAAAACAAGCAGACAAACAACCAACTTCTTTTAACATAAAGCATGAGTTAAGTAAAATCAAGATCCATGTACCTTTGACAGAGTTACTGAAAAATGATCCATTCAAGAACTCTATTATGAAGGTTTTGAAACCTCTTTCTCTTGCTATCTCAACTGATGTGATAAGATTGCAGGATGAGAACCATGCTATCATTGTTGGCCCACACGTTGAATATGGGTTTGATGCTTCCCCACCCTTTTACATATCCTTGAATGTCCATGAAAAAAACCTACATAACTTCCTAATGGAATCAGGGGCCTCTCATAATTCCATGCCTAAGGTTGTTATGAAAGAGCTAGGTGTAGAAATTACCAAGCCATAATAGGACCTTTACTCTTTTGATTCCAAAAAGGTTCAATGCTTGGGATTAATTAAGTATCTAGTTGTTTCTCTATCTCAGTTGCCCATGAAAAGTGTATTTATTGATATTGTTGTCCCTGATATACCTCCCAAGTTTGTCATGATTTTATCCAGATCATGGGATAAGAAAGTAGGAGGATCCCTGCAGACGAATCTTACATATGTGACCATCCTTGTTTTCGAAGGAAAACATATAAGATTGTACATAGAAGTCAGTTTGAATTACATTATAAGTGATCATCAGAATCCAGGTAATCATACCATTTATGATGTTGAGGATGAAATTGGCTCATCTATTTTTCATATAAATTATTATGCTCCAAAAATATCAGTCAACAAATGCAAAAATCAGCCAGAGGTAGACCAAGGAAATGAAGTTTGGAAGATGTATTTTGATGGCTCATATTCAAAGGAAGGTCTTGGTGCTGGCATAGTCCTCATTTCACCTTCAAAGGATGTGGTTTCACTCTCATACAAGTTAGAATTTGAAACAAACAACAACATAGAAGAGTATGAAGCCTTGGTGTTAGGGTTGAGAGATACTAAATACATGGCCACTGACAAATTGACAGTCTTCGTTATCAAGCAAGTGAAGGAAATTATCAAATGAAGCAATTGAGGCTTAGACAATATAGACATGAGGTATGGGACATAGTTGACAATTTCTTTCTAGATTTCAATATTTCCTTTGTCCCCAAAGATTCCAATCAGAAGGAAAACTTTTTAGCTTTGGCTTCTAGTACCTTCAGGCCTCCCATTGGTCCAAATATCAAGTATTAGGTGGAGGTTAGGCACAAAAAAGCTATACCAGAAAATGTTAAGCACTATAAATGTTTTAGTGATGATATGGAGCTCAAGACATTTCTGCAAACCATTGGGGAGTTTTCAAATATTTCCATTGAGCAAGAGAACGAGCATAATGAAACAAAAAATTAGTAGGCACCTCCTTTTTTGATCAACATGGTGGTTGGTCACAAAATTGTTGAGCTCAAAACAAATAATATTCCAAGTGTCTTAGTACCATTGGAGAGGCTTTTTGAAAGTAATGATGTCTCCAAGAAATTTGTCACTAAAATTCAGGAACAAGAGGTTGTAGACTGCAATATTGGGACACCTACAAATCCCAAAATTGTCAAGATATCCAGAACACTGCCAGATGAGCAGAGAGACATGTATGTAAACCTCATGAAAAATTTTGTTGAAATTTTTTCATGGTATTATGAGGACTTGAAGACCTTTGATATCGACATCATTCAACACAAGATTTCTCTAAAGGTGGGATCAAATCCATTTAGGTAGAAAATTAGACAAGTTAATCCTCTATTAATGTATATTATTGAAAATGAATTGAAAATGATGCTTGATGCCAAAATCATTGTCCCCTTGAGATATTCAGATTGGGTGGACAACTTGGTACCTATCAGCAAAAAGAGTGGAGAAATACGCTTATGTGTGGACTTCATAAACCTGAAATGGTGTTCATTGAAATACAAATACCCATTTCCCAAGATGGACCACATTTTACAAACGGTAGTAGGTTCCCACAAGATTTCCATGTTGGATGGTTATTCTAGATACAACCAAATATCAGTGCTTGAATAAGACAAAGAAAAAATTGCCTTCACTACCCCATGGGGCACATTCATGTATGACAAAATTCCCTTTGGCCTGATGAATGCAGGGGCCACCTTTTAGAGGGCCATGGCCATTGCATTTGTGGGTGAAAAGGACAAGTTAATGGTTATATATCTTGATGACATCACCATCTTTTCAAAATATGATGATGAACATCTGCAACACTTGGAGAAAATATTTCAAAAATGAAGAAGGTATGGAATCTCTTTGAATCCCCAAAAATCCCATTTTTATATGTTAGAAGGCAAGATCCTAGGCCACATTATATCTGCAAGAGGGATAAATATAGACCTAGAAAGGGTATATGCTATTCAGAAAATTGACATCCCCAGAAATAAGAAGGCCATAAAGTATTTTATAGGAAAAACAATTTTTCTCAGGCATTTTGTACCAAATTTTGTTGAGATCATCAGGCCTATTACTAACATGTTGAAAAAGGATGATGATATTAAATGGTCACATGAATATATACCATCCATCCAAAGCATTAAGTAGGATCTGATTGAAGCCCCTATTTTGGTTAGTCCATATTATTCCAAAGAATTCTTGATTTTCTCTTTTGCCTATGAGGAGACTATTGTTGTTGTAATGCTGCAAAAGATTGAATAAGGGCATGGAAAACCCATTTCATTCTTCATCAAAGTACTCATGGATGTTGAACTGAAATATGACATACTGGAGAGGCAATATTATGCCTTAGTCAAAGCCTTGAAGTCCTTCAGGGTTTATGTTCTACAGTCTAGCATAACTACATATTTTCCTGGCAGTACTGTGAAGGAAATCCTTGTCCAGCCATAAAGTGAGGGGAAGAGGGGAAAGTGGATAGTAATTTTTTTTGAATGTGATATGTACATAAATCCTACTAAGTTGATCACGGGACAAGGCCTTGACAAACTATTATCTGATTCGAATTGCAAAGCGTTGGAATTGCACCACACCTTTAATCAATCAGATGCTCCACTGATGAAGGATGGGAAGTACACCATGAAGGTAATTGATAAGTATTCTCTTTCACCCTAGTATAGAGATACAATTTATTTTTTACAACACCTAGAATGTCCACCAGATTTGGAAAAATCCAAAACTGTGTCTCTTAAATTGAAGGTTGTAAAATACTGCATTTTAAACCAGAAATTATATTGGAAAGACCCTGTTGATATTTTGTTGAAGTGTGTGGATGAATATGAGTCAAAATAGGTTATACCAGATATGCATAGAGGAGTTTGTGGAGGGCACCAGCATTGGAAAGATACAACCCTCAAAGTTATAAGGGTTGGGTATGTGTTATATTCTTTGCATGTGTGTGTGTGGCCGCATCAGATTCGACAACTGTGTGGGCGGTTTTTTCTATTTTTAGCGGTTTTCTAAATTAATCCTGGATTAAGGGATTATGGTTTTGGTATCTACGAAATAACTAAAAACATTGTATATATTGTATGGTGAATGGTGAAATTTGACATAATGAATATAAGAAAGGTTTTACCGGTTGAGGGTTTCCGGTATAAAATCTCTGTGTACTCTGTGTATGAGCCATTGATTAAATTTTGGTTTGCTTAAGAATCTATATGCATTGCTTTACTTCACAGGTTTAAAACTTACATGTGGTATCATAGCCTGTTTTTGGCTTTAGAGGGATGCCTTTGTTGTTGATGGTTTGGCTCGATCTTGATAGATCAAGCTGATCTTGGGTTTGTGATAAACCTCGATTTAGTGGGAGATTTTGCAGTGGTTATTCGAGTGTAGAAAG
>SNQJ01S0090620.1:21561-54488 GCA_010110895.2 Picea sitchensis
TGTATGGTAGGAAGTGTTGTACCACCATTCAACTAGGGGTAACCATTGAGCCCACTGATTTTTCTTTTCAGAGGCAAAACACCTCAGATATGTTTCCAAACACTTGTTGACAACTTCCGTTTGACCATTAGTCTGAGGATGATAAGTTGTGATGAGATGCAATTGGGTGCCCTATAGCTTAAACAGTTCTTGCCAAAAATTGCTTGTGAAAGTTGGGTCATGATCAGAAACAATAGAGTGCGACATGCCATGAAGCTTGAAGACATGGTCTATGAAAATTTGAGCCATAGTGGATGCAGTAAATGGGTGTTGAAGAGTGCAGAAATGAGCATACTTGGAAAGGCAATCCACAACCACCATTATGACTGATTTATTTCCCGATTTGGGTAAGCCGATAATAAAGTCCATGGAGATATCCTTCCAAATAGCAGGTGGAATCGGAAGCGGTTGTAGTGTGCCCAGAGATTTGACTGTTTCTCCCTTGTTGCATTGACACACCTCACATTCAACGAAAAAATTACGGATGTCCTGTTTCATACCATCCCAGAAAAAAGAATGTTTGACCCTGTCATAGGTTTTGGTGAACCCAGAGTGCCCCGCTATGGGTGTAGCATGAAGCTTAGAAAGTACCATGGATTTAATCTTTGATTGTTTTATTAAATACAAATGACCTTTGTATCGAAGCTCATCCTGGAGCCAAGAGTACCCTGGGGGAGCTAAATCATTGGTCTGCAATTGTTAGGATCAGATGCAAACTTTTGGGATCTTATAGCCATTCCTGGCGCACAACTTGGAGCCAATATGGTACAATGAAGGAAAGAGAAAAAATGGATCCTTCTTATTCATATTTTCGAGACAGTGCATCTACCACCACATTGTCTTTTCCCTTCTTGTAAATGATCTGATAATCATATCCAAATAGCTTAGTCACCCATTTTTGTTTCTCCGAGGAGGAAATGCGTTGTTCCAGAAAGTATTTGAGGCTTTGATGGTCTGTCTTAATTTGGAAACGTTTCCCCAAGAGATAAGGACGCCACAGATCAATGGCATGCAGAATAGCCAACATTTCCTTTTCATAAATGGGTTTGCCCAGATTCCTGTCAGATAGCTGCTTGTTGGTGAAGGCCAAAGGTCGACCCTCTTGCATAAGGACAACACCGATTCCTTTCCCTGAGGCATCAAGGTCTTTGTGAAATCAGGAAGGAATAGAACCAGAGTGGTGCACATGGTTGTCTTCAAGGTTTGAAAAGATTGAGCAGTGGTTAAAGTCCAAGTGAAAGAGTTCTTTTTGAGGAGAGAAGTGAGAGGTGTTGCAATCTTTCCATAATTATTAACAAACTTGCGATATTACCCTGTTAAGACTAGAAATCCACACAATCTTTTGAGAGTCTTTAGGTGTGGCCAGTATTGCATAGCTTCAATCTTTTCCGGATCCACCCTATCGCCATCCTTGCTAACTAGATGACCCAAGTATTCTACTTCTGAGGCACCAAAAGAACATTTAGACTATTTCAAGAAAAGTTGGTGCTAAGAGAGTAGATGGAGAACTCGATCCACATGAGTAAGATGGTCTGTCCAGGTTTTGCTATAGACGAGGATATCATCAAAGAAAACTAAGACAAAATGACGGAGAAAGGGATGAAAGACATGATTCATGAGGCTTTGGAAGGTGGAGGGGGAATTACACAAGCCAAAGAGCATGATTGGAAACTCATAGTGGCCCTCATGAGTTCAAAAGGCTATCTTGGGAATGTCTGCCTCTTTCATATGTATCTGGTGATAGCCCGAGTAAAGATCAAGTTTAGTAAAGAATTGGGCGCCACTCAATTCATCCAGGAGGTCATCAATGACAGGAATGTGAAATTTGTATTTAATGGTCAGTTTGTTGAGGGCACGGAAGTCAGGACACATTCTCCAAGAACCTTCTTTCTTCAGGACCATGACTATAGGAGAAGAGTAAGGGCTCGTACTAGGGAGGATAACACCTGCATTAAGGAGTTCATGGACCATTTTCTCAATTTCATTTTTTTGTGAAAAGGGGTGGCGATACGGACGGATATTGGGAGGAAGGATTCCAGGTACAAGGGGAATGGAATGATCATGAACACCGTGGGAAGGAGGGAGTCCTTAGGGAGTGGAAAATACCATTTGATGTTTAAAAAGGAGGGATTGGAGGTCTTGCGGCACCGGGGGTGTATCTGTTGCTTGTATGGCATGGAGTTGGACAATGACACCAGAATGACATTTTTTGAGCATCTTTTCCATGCGATGGGAACTAACGACCTCAGGTGAACCAGCAGTGATGCCTTGGAATTTATATTGGTGGCCTTCCTGGTTGAATTGCATGGTTAATGCCTTAAAATCCATGAGAATGGGACCCAGAGTTCTTATCCAGTCTGCACCCAAAAATATGTCACAACCACCCATGTCGATAGCAAACATATGGGATTTTAGGTGGTAGTCACCGATTTGGAGACACACATTTTCACAGCGCCCTCCACATTTCATGGAACCACCATTGGCAATCATGATTTGGAAATTGTTGACGGCATGGATGTAGCAATGAGTTTCTTGGGCAATGCAACGATGAATAAAATTATGGGTGCTTCCACTATCAACCAGAATGATGACCTTCCGATGCTTGATGTAATCGATTAACTTGAGGGTTTGGGGAGAGGAGAAGCCAGTGAGAGCATTGAGGGAAATGACCGGTTCCACTTTGGGAGGGTATGAGGGAGGGGTTATGTCAGTGATTTCAGGTGACTCGGACACAAGGGGAGTTTCAACATCCTCTTCCGAAATATCCTCAGAGATGGCCATAAAAATATTTTGTTCTTTGCACTTGTGGCCCAGGAAATATTTTTCATCACAATTATAACAAAGGCCTTTGAGTTGTCGTTCATCCATTTCATCCCTGGTCAATTTTTGGATCTTTAATGGGGCGGAGGGAGTAGTGGTATTTACGAGTTTAGGGCGAAGGATAAAGGAGGGTTTTCGGTTTTGAGAGGATACAACCTGTTGTGCTTCTTTATCTCTTTTAGTAGCCTCCACCCAACTCGAGGGTCAAGCCATGAGGACATGGGCCTGAATCTCATCCTTGAGGCCATTGATAGAACACTC
Organism: Picea sitchensis; assembly: GCA_010110895.2. Taxonomy (NCBI): domain Eukaryota; kingdom Viridiplantae; phylum Streptophyta; class Pinopsida; order Pinales; family Pinaceae; genus Picea; species Picea sitchensis. The sequence goes on from SNQJ01S0090620.1 coordinate 24,682, forward strand.
TCGAAAGAAAGCACCAATCGTTACCTCTGTTTGAAAAGCCAGGTGCTCAAAGGAAGCTATGAAGTCTTCTACTGTTCATGATTGTTTCAACTTTGTCAAACGGCCCAAATGGTTGGTGTCCGTGTCAAAGCATTCATAAAGCTCAGTCACAAATTGGGTCCAAGCAATGTACCCTTGATGGGAAGTTTTTCTCCATTGCCACCATTGCCAACGTTCTTGATCTAGATGGAGAACACTGTACCAGAGTTTGGCCAAGTCATCTGTAATGCCATATAAAGAGAAATAATGTTCCATTTGGGTTACCCAACCAGTGGGGTCTGAGCCATCAAATTTGGTCACATCCACCCGTGGAAGGCGTAGGTCACGTTGAAAGTGATGGGGCTGAAAGGTATGGGAATGGGAGAAATGTTCACCTTCAGTCTTTGGAGGTGCACCAGAGAAAGGGTCATCTGTAGGGATCTTCAGTTTGGTGTAGAGTGATGCAAAGACAGAATCAAGCTAGGTGGTCAATTCTTGTTTGACTTCCTCCATTGAGGACTGCATGGTTGTATTTATGGTTGTATTGATGGATGTATCGATGGAGGAAATAGTAGCACTGATTTATTTCACTTCTTTTTGGGTCTCTAGGAAACTATATTGCAAGGTGTTGAAGCGAGCTTCCAGGTCTTGGCTACATGTATGGGCCATGAGGATGGGTGAACTGAAAAGGGGCGGGCGGGGTCAAATTTTTTTCCGAAAAATGATATGGATGAATGTGATAAGGGATAAGAGATGAATCCAATGGAATAGTTCTAAAATAATGGTGAAATCCCTACGGAGTTATACTCTGATCTGAAGAATAATGCAACGATGAAATCCCCAAATGCTTAACCAGAAAGAAATGTGTATTTACTTGGCAACTCGAACACAGTTGTGTGATAATAGATCTTGTCTATTTTAATTTGTTTATGTTTCTGTCCCCCAAGGGTTAGGTATTCAAGGGTTCTACAGACAAGGGTTTTCCCTGTGTTGTATCTCTCTGATATACATGTGGGGTCCAACAGTAGTACTCGACCCAATATCTCAGGGCACTAACTAAGGAGGATAGACCATACCCTTAGCCGTACTACCCGACTACCCAGGTACTAGAGAGTATCTTCTCAAGTGTTGTTCTCAGTGGCACTATAGCAATCAGGCGATCGATCGGTTTATCTAAAGAGGGCTTCAGGAAATCTAGGCCGATCCATACACAGGTGTTGTCTGATGCGCTGCCACTCAAAGGGGTACCAACAAGGGTTACAAGGGTGGCCAACAGATGTGAGCTTAAGAACCACTTGTATTTCTTGTGTGAATGAATCCCTCAATTGTGGGTTTATGCGCGTAACGACAGATCTCTGTGGCTTAAAGACGTCGGAATACGTCTCTACCCTGGAAAAACAAATTCCACAATTTCTGCCAAGGAAAGTGCTCTGATACCACTTGTAATATACTAGATATAAAAAGTATGCAGAACAAAAATAAAATGCTAGAAATGGCAGAATAACAGTAATATAACCAGCATAATCTCCACAATAAAGCAGAAATGATAAAAGAATAACAACAGAAATAACACTTTGATTCAGAAAGCAATGTTCACAGGCCTCTTCGAGGGGGCAACCTCCAATTGAGCAGTGCTCTGTTACAATAATCTCCAAGCTAGGGTTTTCATACCCTCGACCCTTATTTATAATAAATATGTCTATCAAGAGAAGCATCTAGAGGAAGATCCTTCTAGAAGTGAAAGCTTCTATTAGGTCTTTTTACATCTGCCTTATTCTATTTTATTGAAAGGCCTTATTAATATTGACCTTTATTACATCCGAATATATTGATCTACCTATGTGTGGGTTAGGACCCTAACAGTTAGGACAAGAATTTTGGGCAGAGGCAGTGGGTACAACATGTTACTTGGTCAATCGATCACCTTCATCAACATTGGATGATAAAACTCCACACGAGGTATGGTTTGGAAAGAAACCCTCTCTTCAAAATCTTAGAGTGTTTAGTTGTGATGCTTATGTACATGTTCCAAAGGAAAATAGAAGTAAGCTGGACAAAAATGATGAAAAGTGTATCTTTATTGGTTATAAATATGGTTTGAAAGGTTATAATCTTTGGAACCCATAAACCAAGAAGATTGTGTATAGTAGAGATGTTGTTTTTAGAGAGGTAAAAGATGTGTCCAAACAGGAATTCCTACCAACACAACACGAACCTGAGAAAATAGAGCTTGATTTGGATGATGCAAAATCTGAATCATATGAAGAAGAGGAAGAAGAACAAGAACAAGAACAAGAACCTCATACCCCAGTATTGAGGAGATCAGTGAGAGATAGAAGGCAACCAGAAAGGTATAGTCCACCTAATTTTTGTTCCAATTTTGATTTATCTATTACTGATGATGATCCCATAACTGTCAAGGAAGCAATGAATTCAGAGGATAGTAAACTTTGGAAGAACACCATGGTTGAAGAAATGGATGCCTTGGATAAGAATGAGGCATGGGATATAGTTGAGTTTCCAGCTGGAAAAAAATCAGTTGGTAGCAAATGGTTGTTCAAGAAGAAGTTTAATGCAGAAGGTAAAGTGGAGAAATACAAAGCTCGGTTAGTAGAAAAACGTTATTCCCAGGTAGAGGAAATTGACTTTGGTGATATTTTTTCTTCTGTTGCTAAGTTAACTTCTATTAGATTTCTTTTATCTATTGTTGCTTCTTTTGATCTTGAAGTGGAACAGATGGATGTGAAGACAACTTTCCTACATGGGGATCTGGAAGAAGAAATCTACATGAAGCATCCAAAAGGCTTTGTAGTGAAGGGAAAGAAAGAGCTAGTCTGTACGCTAAAGAAGTCACTATATGGTCTGAAGCAATCACCTAGTATGTGGTACCATAGAGCACCGGGCACGAGGCATCTAATGAGATGCCCCACCATGTCAAGTCGGTCAATATATGTCCCAGTGAGGTTATGTAAACAACATCGATGTGTTTGGTTAAAATTGTCACACCACTACGTTAAATTTTATATATCGTAAAGTTAGCGGTGTGTTTAATTAAGTGGGAAGAATCTTGTCCCATTTAAATGCAACGACAATGATCTAATGCAAAACAAAATTGTCCGAAAAAATATCTGACCACCTAATCAATCGGGGCCTCTGCACTAAATTATCCACATAATGCAACAAAGATAAAATAATGAATTTCCAATTAGAGCTATAGTGTGACAATGTCAATATAATAATACACGTTTACCTAACCTCCTCTCTATCAAATGAACATACATGCAGCTGACCACCAGGAACCTAGAACTCTAAGGAGGAACGAATGTCTAGACGGACATATCTCTTCACATATGTCAGCTAGGTCTCTCCTACAATACCCTGCGGTAGCTCGGGGGACTGGGGAAAAGCACCCCCGCTCCTAGACAACCCAGTGATGAAATACACATCCTCCTCCATGGGATGATACCACAGATTAGGATCGACCCTAAACCCTTGTTTCCCTCGATCCCAATGATGGATCAATTGTTGTAACAACAAAGAATTCCCCCTGAGGGATGTACCCTCCTAATAAAACTTCAGGAGGCCAACATCCATAAAAAGGGCATGTGTATGTTGTGAAATAGGGTGAGGAAACAACTCCCTCTCCCTAGCCACCCACTCACATATGAATGTGTGTGTCTCAATCTATTGTTGTTGATGTTGTTCCCCCTCTCATCATTGTTGTCTCTGTTTTAATTACAAATATTTTTAGGAACATATATATAGATAATTTATAAATTGAATTTATAAAACACACACATATATAAATAAATTGTATTTAAAAAATATAAAATTATTTTTTTTGCAAAAAGTTCTAAAAACGTAACTAGAGCACCTAAAATAGAACATGTGCCCCTCTTTCGGTGCTCTATATCAGATAAACAACACTGCCATGTGGTGTTGTTGCTAACACACATCGGCGTGCCACTTTTATTGTCACACCACCATGTATTTTAGCGGTGCATCCCATTATAAACACCGTGTCGTTAAATCGTTAAATAATCAGCCTAGTGTCATTCTCTTTACAACACTAATGTGTTTGTTGTACCTAAAGGCACCTCTACATTAAATTGTTTCATTACAACTTAAGAAGTGTGATTTGTTAATATGAATGCTTCGATTCTACCATGTTATTGTAGCACCGACATTACATTTTGCAGTGCATTGCATTGTACAGAGCACTGGTAACGGGGCATCCAATGAAACACCCCGTCACATGAAATTGTACAATATTTTCTTGATGCAATTATTTTAATTACTAGTTCATTTTGTTAACAAAGACGCATCGCTACGCTAAAATTTATGGCGCGCAAAATTACCAGTGAACTTTTTTAAATTGAAAGCATCGATGCGTTGATTTTACTAGAGCATTGCCATGTTGTTTAATGGTGTGTTGTATTACGAATACATCGGAAATGAGGTCTTACAGAAGATGCACTTTTATGCTTATTTTCAAAACCTATCACAGTGTGTACAGTTAGAATTTATGCACTAATGTTCGACGCTTATCATCGTATCATCATGTATTTTACTAGTGCGTTGAATAAGACACACCACATTGGTGGATTATGAAAAATTAGGTTTGGTGTTGTGTTGTTTACAAAACCAGTGTGTTTGTTGGACCTATGGGAACTGCTAGGTTAAACTGTTTTATCGTAATTGAAGTGGTGTGATGTGTTACTATTAACACATCGGTGCTACCATGATATTGGAGCACCAACGTTTTGTTCAGTGGTGCGTTGTAAATCATAGAGCACCGAGCATGAGGCATCCAATGAGATCCACCGCTATGTCAAGTCGGTCAATATATGTCCCAATGCGGTTATGTAAACAACATTGATGCATTTGGTTAAAATTGTCACACCACTACGTTAAATTTTATATATCTTAAAGTTAGCGGTGTGTTTAATTAAGTGGAATGTACCGGTGTAAGGAGAAACCAATTACGCATCGGTTGTGGGGCGTTCCAAAGGACACACCGCATTATTTTTATAATTTATCATGGTGCTCTTCCTTGAACGACATTGGTGCATACATTTATATTAGATGCACTGGAGGTGGTTCTTACTATGAATTTAACACAAGAGGCACCGCTTCGAGGCGAGCCGAAGCGTTCAAGCACACCACGCAAAATTGGAATTGTTTTTGAAAAATATGTCAAATTTCAAGCTAAATTCAAATTTTAATTGAATGAAAATGCAAACAGGAAAGTAATAAACAATTTACCTAGCCTCTTATGTCTTAAGGAGGAATGGTTTCACCATTGATAGGAAATGAAAATTCATGGTAATTTCCAAAATTTGGAAATGTGTGGATTCTACCAATGGAGCTATCCAAGTCATTGTAGACCACCAAAAACAGGGCGTCTTTGTAAGGAGGGTGAGCACTGGTGTTTTCTTGAGAGTTTGGAAGCACAGGACAAAGTGTAACAATGAAAATAGGTTTGGTATTTTTTTTATTTACCCTACAACAGTGTGCCTGGCGATAGTGATGCACACCAGTGCGTAATGTTCAACGACATCGGTGCGCTTTTGTCGGCGCTTGTTATTTTTATTATAGACGATAATTTTAAACATTGAAGCACAGGTGATTTATTTTTTTATGTGCGCACTGGTGTGTATGTACCTTAAAGGTGCACCGTTAAAAAAAACTCTACAAAAACCTCCGACTGCTTGCCTCTGCTAACAACCTCCATTATAAATAGAGAAGGGATACATTTTTCAAAAAAGTTCCGCAAAAACCTTTGCAAGAAAGTGTTCTCCCTTTAATGTGAATCCACAAGCATGATTTATGTTTAAATCGTATTAATTTAAATTACATGTTAACATATTGTTTTTTAATAATTTACTTTTCACCATTAAAGACAATTACTAGACTATTATGTTTTCGATAATATAGTTGAGACAAAAAGAAAAATAACATTACTTTTTTAAGAATATTATGTTTTCGATAATATAATTGAGACAAAAGGAAAAGCAACATTAATTTTTTTTAATCTAACTACAGTGAGATAAAATTCTTAAGTCTTAGAATATTATATTACTTTACCTCGGGTTTTAGTTAAGAGAAATAACCTAAAATGTTGTGTAAGACCAAGACTATGTTTTTTTTTTCTTTATTTTGTTGGATCAACAAAGAAGTGTTAGAATACGGTTTATTATTAATATGGAACTAATCTTTTGGTTTTGAATCTTACTTGATTTCATTTCGTGGTAGAGATCTTGTGAATCTCCCTTATAAATAGAGAGTTTAGAATGGCATCTTTTATTTAAATGATTTTGGGTGAACCTATGGCGTGGTCGTATAAAAAATAAATATAATGCAATTTTTATCTTCGTAGTGATGTGATATATTTTGAATGGTACAGGAAGTCATTAAAATACAGTGTCCTTAGTGTCTGAGTTTGATTACAGGTCCCTTCATTAAATGATTTTGGGTGAACCTTTGTTTTGAAAACCAATATGTGTGTTCTATTTGAAGTAAATGGGTTGATGCAGGTTCATTCAAGCTGCAAAAGAGTGAATTTACTTATGTACTTAGGTAGTGAGTTTACTTATGTGAGTAGTGAGTTTACTTATGTACTTGGGAAAGGAGACGTAGACTATACTCATAGCTTCTAAAGAAAAAGAAACAACAAGTAACTCAACTTTGATAGGTAAGCTTCAACTTTGATTGGTAAGCTAAATTCCGTTTTTCCATAGCTAAATTCAGTTTGTTGATATAGAGAACAAATATTTGATTGAATGACAAACTAAATGAAAGTTAACCTAACTTTTATTCAGTTACATGACAGTTATGGTCTTTTGTATTATATATGTACATCTATGTACATGATGATTTACAGAAGCATTGATGAATATAGTATGCATTTTCTGCCTTTGTTTATTTATCTCTGTTCATCATGATTTATTGTTGAATCGGTTATTTACATTATGTTTCTGCTATTTTCTTCATTATGAATCTAACAGTGGTATCAGAGCAAGGTTTATGATACCTATGAGCTTGTGAGAGATTTCTAGGAGTTGAAGGAGTTCAGCCCATAAAAACATGTTGGAGAAAGAGAGTCATCGAGGGATTAGTTTGCAGAATTCATGAGAAAGCACTGTTGAAGGGATTAGTTGCCCAACTTCTCGCAGAGGGTTTAGTTTGGAATCCGAATTTTGTGCAGAAAGGAAGTTCATGGAAGTGGAGCCACGAACAATATTAATCCAGCGGCTCATTGAACGTTGCATCTTGGAGCGTGTGAAAGGAAGAGTTGCTTTACCGATTTTTGTTTCCCTTCAATACACTGACACGCGACCTTACCAGAAGATTGCCTCTTGTATACAAGGAAAAGAACCGCATTGTGCACGAGCCATGGTTGATGAACCTACGGTTTTAGTGACTGGGAGGAGCCGAGAACGGGACGACAGTGCGTAAGAGGGATTTTTCAAGTGGATGTTTGATCTAGCTTGGGGCATGATTTGAAAAGTCTAGTTTTTATTTTAAAGCTCTTAATCAGTTCAGAGATTGGAAGAAAGACATGGTTTTGGGTTTGCTATTGGTGTCCATGCTCACCAGAAGATCTCAGTCTGTCGCGTCAAATTTTATTCAATCCGCGTGAGAATGGTGGACATAAATTATCTTCGTCCAAACGAAAGCAGTGTTTTCATCCAAAGAGAGCAGTGGCTAGTGAAAGATACTCTCGTTGAAGATTGAATGCTAGTTGAGATCGTATGGTAAAGATACCATTTTAATTATTTACTGTTAAAATCTCTATTTTATGAGCTCATCACAGTCATGGGGATATAGAAGTCATATTTTCGCTGGAGAATTTCGAGTAAATTTGAAATCTTGTTCTTGAAAACAGTCCCAGACTTTAGTTTTTCGATTGGAAATTGAATGATAATAGTGTTTATCCCATTGATCTAACAACCTTCAGACAAACTGAAAATCATTGATGCCTAAACAGCCATTTGGCCCTGTGAAACATGAATTTGCAGTATACCCATTTTGGGGTATTTTAGTCGAAGTTGATTGTCGCACGCTTTCTTGGCAGATACCTTTAATGCCTTTAGGGTTTCGAATCAGATATTGTACTGTGTACTTCGGGTTTGAGCACAAGTCATCCATTCCCGATCTCTCTTGGAATATTTTCCATTAACCTTGAAACCCTACAAGATGAAAACCAAGTGGAATAGACGATTGGGATTAACAGGCCAAAGCAGCTAATATTAAATTTTTAATTAATCAAGGGAAGAACAAACTAATTGGTACTTGAAATCTGAAGACCTTTAAAAAATAAAAATAAAAAAAGGTTCTGACCCGTATCAAAGGAGTCTTATGTTTTAATAAGCATACTTTTTTATAAAATAAAAAAGGTGAGATAATATTTTGTAAGGAATTATATGGGAGATATAAGATTGAAAATTTATATGGAGGAGGTTTTTATTCCATTGTTATAGTTTAATGTATTTGAAGTTATAAGGGTGTTAAAGAGTGTTTGTAAAGGTGTTATAAGGAGTTTTTGGAAGTTATAAGGTGTTTTTGACCTACTTGAAATTGAATAAGGGGGTTTATCTTAGGATCTTTGTATGCGTCTAAGTCTTGTAATTTTTGGCAAACAATTACTCTTGGCATGCACAACAGGATACAGATCCTGTAGTTTTTTAGCAGCATTCATACAAGGAACGATTGCTCTTCGCATGCACAACAGGATATAGAATTGAACTTTGTGGCATCAACATACAAACAAATGGAAAGAATTGAAGAAATATTTACAATATTGCACACATTAATTAACTCAACTACAGAATCTACAATTGTCAATAAACAGGGCACTCTTGTGATTACTTGTTTACAAGTAAAGCACAAGAAGATTGATATGTTCAAACTTCAAAACAAGTTGTTGTATGATGAGTTGTTAAAGTTTGGACACCAACAATGTGATTTTAATGATATTAAGGATGAGAATGAAGACTCTTAGTTGATTAGTTATGAAAAACATGAAGATCAATTAGATAAAGTCCCTATGTCAGAAAAGCGTTACTTGGATAAATGTATTCACGACCATAGGAAAATTATGATTTAAAGAAACCGATATGAACTAAGGATATGCAAATGAAATCTTTGACAACCTTTTTTTTCATTTTCCTAATTATTGCGACTTTGTTTGCTTTGTGAGTGGAGTTTTTTTGAATGATGATCAAAAGACAGAGATTTAGGATATTGGTAAGGAACAGGTGCATGATATAGCTGATGATGATGTTGTTAATAAGTCGGATAAAGAACCCGCTCTGATGAAAACTTTGTCACTGGTTTTGCCATGATAAGTCAAACTGTTTGATCTTCACCCATGCAAATTTTGTGGGAGAAAAATCATCCCACATAAGAGTGCCAAAAAGCGCCAAAGCGAAACAACTTCATTTTTGAATGGTTAGGGAATTGACATTGGCGTTTGGAAGCCCGGTTTATTGGAGAGAATCTTATGTTGGATTTATACTACCGTCCTGATCATTATAGTGGAGAGATATTCTGAGTTGATGGACATGAATGTTTTACAAGATTTGATGATTTAGGGTATGTTCGGGGCCCAGTTGATGTATAGTCTGAGTTGAAGATGAGTCTTGAACTCAATGGGAAGACAATTTGATGTGTTGGATCTCTTCTTGGCCATACTTGCGAAAGTCGGTCAAGGGAATTGGAACCACATGTCCCTGACAGGGGGGGAATCTAGTTGATTCATGTTCCAAGTTTGATTTTGAGTTAGGTTTCAAGTTTGATTTAGAGCCTATGAAAAAATGATATTGTTTTTGATATGGTTTGTAGTCATCTTAAAACCACCAATTGATCGAGAAGACATTAAGTTTTGCTTGTTATATTTTCAGATTTTTTTAGCCTTGAGCTCTTGTTGGTTTATGGTCAGCTTAAAACCATGTAGTAGAGGCATCAACTTACTTTAGACATTAGGTTGTGGTCATCAGAAACCACCACAGTTAGTTTTGTGAATAATCCCGACCATAGATGAGTTTGTAGTCGGCTTATGCAAGCACCAATTTGTAGAAGACATCCAACTTCTACTATTTTTTCCCGAGTTGAGAGAGCATCTTGACCATCCCTCACAAATATTAAGCGACATGCTTGATTGTAGTAGTGGCGATTTTAGGAAAGAACAAACTTATGATTATGGGGGATGTTAAAACACTAATCATAAAGTTAGTTTGTTAGTTAAGTTAACCCTGAGTATTGATTACAGCGGTTATATGGTCTTTTATGTATATATGTACATCTATGTACATGATGATTCTGAAGCGATGAATAAAGTATGTCTTTTCTGCCTTTGTTTATTGATCTCTGTTCATGTGAACAACGGTGCATCAGTTATTTACGTATGTTTACATTGTTTTCTTCATTGAATCTAACACATTCAAGCTGCAAAAGAGTGAATTTACTTATGTACTTGGGTAGTGAGTTTACTTATGTGAGTAGTGAGTTTACTTATGTACTTGGGAAAGGAGACGTAGACTATACTCATAGCTTCTAAATAAAAAGCAACAACAAGCAACTCAACTTCGATAGGTAAGCTTCAACTTTCATTGGTAAGCTAAATTCAGTTTTTCCATAGCTAAATTCAGTTTGTTGATATAGAGAACAAATATTTGATTGAATGACAAACTAAATGACTTACAATTGTATAGTACATTTGCATAGCTCTGTATAATTCCATAGCTCCGGTATGGTTTCAACTGAAGTGAACGCTGATATAATTAATATAATTCCATAATTTGGCAGAAATTTATAGTCAAATGCATAACTAATATCAAGTCAGCTTCATGATAAGCTAGAGTCACAGTAGCCGGACTAATAATGCTCTATTTGAGTAGCTATATAAGGAATACTCTATTTGGGTAGCTATATAAAGAAGAGATAAAAGAGAGGAACAAACATTTTAATTCAAATTGAGATTACACTTATGATGATTTAATTTGATAACATTGGGTTTTCAATCTTTACAAACCATTGATTATGCTCTGAGTAAGTTTTCCACCTTAACTTCATAAAGTTGTAAGTTTTGATAATGTATTTAGTGTTATGCTTAGATATGTGTTTACACTAATTTAAAAATTGGCTTTCTTAAGACATATTGTATTGAAGGAAACAATCAAAGTCATAAAAGGATAAGATTATGAGAGCAGCATAGTCTTATGATGTCAACTTTGTTTTGATCATGCCCATGAGGCAACCTTATGTTTAAAGGAATAGTGTCCACAAATTTTCAATGGAACAAATAGAAATCCATATGGGTGGAAAGATTCAATGTTCAATCACCATTGGGTAGAACCAAGAAAGACCTCAATCGAACCTACACCCACAATTTTTACAATTTCTATTGTTTTATCTCTAATAAGATGTGATACAATTATGAATATGGAGTTGACTTCACTCCCATTGGTCTCATTGTAGGAAGACTCTTTTGGGAAGGAGAAGAGGAGATAGGAATCATATTATTCAAATGGGAAAGCAAAGAGAAAAAGCTAGAAATGAGTAAGTCAAGATGTGGTCTTTAACAAATAAGTCAAGTAAAAATTATTATTTATATGTAGATATATACATGATATCTAAATTGTATGTTGTAGATATAAATCAACCATAAAATGCTTGTGTTAAATGTGAAGAATACTATTAATTTTATCTTTATAATGTTTTAGTTAAAACAATATAATTTTGGTTGAAATGAATATGTAACTTTTATTTACAAATTAAAAAACAATAATAATTAATCAAACTCAATATGTATCAATTAAGATATACCAATTTTTAATAGAACCATAATCTCCTTGTAAACTCTACATATTTTTATTTTTAAATGTAACAATATTTTTCACAACAAGTTTATTATGCTTATTTATTTCACTACTTTTAATTTAATATTTTTTATTGCTACACAGTGCATTCTATTTATTATGGGAGTAGATGTGTAACATAGAGAAATAATGGCATCATATCACTTCAATGCAAAATTAATATAAATAATAACAATTTAAGAAAAGAATAGGCTGACTAGAAACATTCTCGTTTTTCTATCTTTTAGAGTTTTCATCTACACCATTGGCATAGTGGGTTGTGTAATGTATATATTCGATATATGCAATTCTATTATTCCAAACTTATTCTTAATTTCTAGTCAAAAATGTTGGTTTCTCTTCCATTTTTTTGAATAATCGGAAAATACCCAATTCACAGTGCATTTAGAATAAGATATAATCAAAACCTAAAATGAATCTATGTATACTAGCTTAGAACCATTTTAAACTCACCTTTAATACTACCAAGTATTAAGAGAAAACAAGTTTCTCAAAGTACATATTAGCCCACTATCATGATCTTCCTTTACCTTTCTCCGGTCAAAGGTATCCCAACACTTTCAACAAAAAATAACACATCGAAAATATGAGAAATTACCTTGCGATCTCTTGTATCTTTTCCAATGTATGCGATTTCTAGGTTGGGCTAGTTTGTTGTTATCGAGTTAATGAGCTTTGTTGAATCATTTTCATCCTTCCTTTATTGGTTTGTCCCATCCTTCCATTTTATTTTGGGTCTCCAGGTTATTTCCTGCTAGAGTTCTTCTCTGCTTTTTATTTTCTCTGCTTCTGGGGCATGGTTTTATAAACCCATCCTCATCTATTGTGGTTTGGGGTTTTATTCTGTTTTTTATAAAAGGGCATTCTGCGATGGTGTCCATGCTCATGGTATTTTCTGCATCGGAAGGGGATATGTTCATAATATATGTTTTGGATCCATTCCACAATTCCGGACTTATGGCTTCTAGGAGTGTTCCTGACACATCCATCTCTATGCCGATTCTTGTGTGTATGTATATCTCCCTTTTTAGGGTTGATTCTGATGTCTTAACATATTTTCCAAACTTGTTCCCTATTGCTTCAAAAGTAGAGGGAAACTAGTAGTCTAATAGTAAGGAATAAAATCTCAGCCGGATCGACACCTTTTGAAAGTCTCTTTTTCTGAGGAGAAATTTTCCTTCCATGGCGACATGGAGTCTGAGGCGTGGAAGTATGCCCCTCCTCAAAGACTTTATCCATGCCCTCCAAGTTCATGAATACTACAGAAGAGTGTTTGAGCCATGTGGAGTTCCACTTCTCCTCTTGGCTTCCGGTGATATTTAATCCAGTTGCATAGCGTTCTTTCTGTGGGCCAAAAACCCATGAACTTGCATATTAGTCCATGCGTCTTCATCTAGTCCCTACATAGTTCTGTTTGAGGATCCTCCAGTATCACCTTGGATATCATTGTTTTTTTTGGGTTTGCACGGGTTACACCCTTCTGTCCCATTGGAGGCATTTGTGTCTTGTGCCTCCTCTAGTTTCTCTGGCTTCTTCTCCCATGCACTTGCTTTTTCCATGGTTCCTTTCCTGACCTTTTCGAGTCAGATCCTGAGGTGCTTGTCATTGGTGCTTTGAAAACTACGCTTCTTGGCCCTTTACCCCTGTCCACCACTACCTATTTGTGAAGTTTCTCTCCCCACCTTTGGTGCTCATGTTGTCCTGTGTTATGGCCGCGACTGCCAAACCCTAACTTGCAGTTTCTCCAAACCCTAGCAGTCCAAAGCCAAGCTAGTATGAAATATTAAATCAAACAAGTTTTTCAAGTGTTATAAAATTCTTTATATTTATTCTATTTATGAAATATGTATGGTTTAAGGGTAAATAATCAATTTTTTGTTTGAGGTTATTTGTTTTTTCATGTGTGATTAAAGGACTAATTTTTGTCTGCTACTTATACCTCTAAACTCAATAAGAGTTTAACTATTTTCTATAAAAGAATTGGTCCTTCAATAATTGTGATCCGATGACTTGCTTTTCCTTTTGTAGTTGTTTATTCTATGATAGTGTGAAGGATGGAAATTGTGCTTTCATATGGGTACGGTTGTGTTCATATATTAAATGGAAGTTCGAATTGTGCACATGTGCATGAGTAATGCATCATATATCCTTTGATGGTGGACTATTAGCTAATTCAAATTCTAGACTAGACATTTTAGCATGTTCACATAAAATTAAGGTTGTAAAGGGTCAGTGAACAAGCCTTCTATAGAAAATACTAATTTCTCACATGGTCCTTTGTTCATTATTATCCTATGCACATTTCCTTTCCTTGAAAAAACCTTGATCCAATAATGAACTCACAACTCCATGTACTCCTTGAAAAAACCTTGATCAATAATGAAATGCAACTCCATGTACTCACTATTATCCTATGCACATTTCCTTTCATTGAAAAAACCTTGATCCAATAATGAACTCACAACTCCTTGAAAAAACCTTGATAATTGCATCTCCTTGGAACTTATTCTCCTTGGTCCAAGCACATTCTTGTGTGATAATAATTGTTTTAAGATAGAGTCATACCCCTAAATAAATTAGGTGGATGAGAAGGTGTCTAATTTGTGCACATAGTGCATTGAATTTATTTTATGCAGCAGTAATTAATTCATTAATTATAGATCATTTTAGATTGCATTATTGTTTGAAATAATGGGGATATTACAAGTGTATAATTGTGGGTTTTAAGTGAACAACCTTGCTATTGTATAGTCTATTCTTGATGTCTCCCACATTTGAGTTCTAAACATATGGACTTCTTCGCTTGGCAACTGATCTTATTCTTGTGTGAGCTTCCTAACATGTTTTCACAGCCATTGCAATCATACACAAGATCAAGGATTATTTATATAACCTCGCCATATTATTTATCTATTCTTAGATCATTATTTAAGTCTACTAGTAACCAAATTGTTTGAACATACTAAGCTTATTGAAACATTTTAGTGGAATGTTTCCTTTAAGTGGACCTTAGAAAACGAAAATCCTTTTCCTAAACATGAAAAAGTGACCAATAGTGAGTATTGTAGGTCATTTCGCATATGTCAACCTCAACATCTAAAGTTAGAGAAAACAATGCATCTTAATGTATTATTAATCAAATAAGTAGGTTCAATTATTAAGAAAATAAATCAACTGCTATTGGAGGTGGCAACTTGAGTAAGAAGAATTTACCTTTGTGTGATCTATATCACTATATTGGTACAAACTGTTAACAGTTAAAATAAAATGAACCTGTTTCTATGGTGGATACAAGCTCTAGTTGGAATTTGGGCAATTGTTGATTTGCTTTTCTAACACCCATAAACTAGGTGATTAGGGTGCATACTTGAATCTATGTATCTCTCAAATGGAGACAAAAATTTTGAAATTTGGAAAGTACAAGATAACCCTCTGTATTGATCATTGGACTCAACAATTTTTGAAGCAACTTCAATGTGCGTGCTTCAACATGAAAGACCAACAAAGGATGGTTTCTCTTTGAAAAAAAAAGAGGAGAAAATAAAATATACTAAAGAATAAATTGATTATGTCCATATTCTCATTGAATATCCCTATGTCTCGGCTTCATCCAACATTTTATGGATCTAAAAGCGGAGGTCATATGCCCGAGATGTCTTGCATCTTCCTCATATCTCTGTTTCCTTAACCATCTCTTGTTGCCCCATGCTTATCCGTTTCTTGCTCATGCTTCATGCCCAGTCATTTTCTTCTCCTTTTCTCCATACTTGGCCAATTTTCCTTCAATACACTACTCTTCTTCCTCTCTACTCTCCATACTTAGTTATTTTCACTACTCTCCATATTCCTTTACACTACTCTCCAAAATCCTATACTTAGTAATTTTCATGAATTCCCTTCCCTCGTCTTCACCTTCTACTCCTAACCTCGTAACCCGCATTTCCACAATATTCAATTTTCACTTCCCACTTCCACATTACCCAAATTGCACCCTTCATGACTTAGACATTTTCTTTGAGTTTTACCGTTAGTTTTTAAAGAGTCTTATACTTCCTAGTTTATTTTTTTACTTTTGAATCTTGGATTGGGAGCCCATGCCCTCATTTCCACCTTCCACTCCTAACCTTGCAACCCGCATTTCCACAATACTCAATTTGCACCTCCACTTCCGCATTACTCAAGTTCCCTCATGGCTTAGTCATTTTACTGACTTTTACTCTTAGTTTTACTAAGTCTTATACTTAGTCTTGTTTTACCTTTGGATGGCCAGATTACCCTACCTCATTTTACAAAAGTTTCCTCTACGTTTCCCTATTTTTAGGTAACGCTATTTTCCGATTTTATTATTTCACAAAATTATTCATTATATTCCTAATTTTATCTCTTTTTCCCTCCTTTGGAATATTGGGACACGTGGTAGTGATGTGGACCTATCATATTGGGACACATGGCAGTGTTGTGGACCTATCCCTGGGTGACACGGGGTAATGATTTGGACCTATCCTTGGGTGACATGTGGCAGTGATGTGGACCTATACTTGGGTGACACATGGAATTGAAGTGGACTTATCACATTGGGACATGTGGCATGGAAGTGAATTGTACCTACCCTTGAGTGACACTTGGATGAGGTTTATTGTACACAATGATGACTGGTAAAGTGATTTGGCATGATGACTAGGTGATGACATTACGACCAAAAGTTACATTGTGCACAAGCTACGAAGAGCTCCACGGTTCTCTCTACTTCACACACAAATAATATGAGGATGCATTTTTCTTATAAACATGTATGATAACTATTCCCCAATAGATGTGGGATAAATGGGGCCAATTTTTAATCAAAGGCTCAGAATTCACGTGCATAGATCGACAGTTGTTGAGTCTCCATCTTCGAGGCCATAACTTTTTGATCCACGATGTCCAAATTGAGAAAATGCTAGCTTATTGGAAAGATAAAGACGAGAAGAACACTTTGGAATTGGTTTCCATGGATGAAATAACAATTATCATGCCATAAAAATTAAATTATAGTAGGTATTGTTTTCTATCTTGGTGACTAGTTAATTTTGGAAAAGTATTTTATTGAAGAAAAAAATCATGAGCTTCTAAAGTGGGTCCCAATTGATGGCATGGATATATAAGTTTACATTTACAAAGGGGAAAATAAAACCTACTCTGACATAAATCATCTTCAATAAGATTATAAAAGAAGAGGTGAAAGGAAATCAATGGGTTGGTCTATTGGTTATTATTGGCAGTCATGAGTTTTTATAACGGTGAAGAGTTTGCAAGAACAAGATTTTCCCTTTCCAAGATTTTGTGAATAATTAGCGTTCTTAACTTTTTTTCTCGTATTTATTTCTTCTTGGTTATTTCCATCGAGTTTTCCATGTATGTTTGGCAAAACATCAAGATCTAGATACGATCCGCTCTTTCTCTGCATTCTTAAAGTAATTCTTTATGATATTCCAAATCGAAAGGAGAAAATCCGCAGCTTGTAAAAAAAACAAATCTGATTTAATTTAGTTTATCTAATTTTCATTGAGGTTGTTGCATACCTCTTGTTTCAGGCATTGTTAAAATTCTTACATTTGGGATATTTTAATAAATTTCTATCTAAAATAACTATTTTAGGAATACCATTCAGTGATTTTCAGAATTTGAGTCTAAAGCATGGGATTTCAAATGTATTGTCATAAAATATTTTTGAGTTGTAATGAAGTGATAATGTAAAGTTCTTTGATGACCCTTCCATTTTACTTTTCTTTCATGTTGTAAAGTCATAATTGATTCTAGTTCACATCGTTTCATGAAGGGAAAATATTTGTTGAAAGAAGACTCCAAACCCTATAGATACGAATCTATCCATACATATTTATCTCTTTTCTTGAATGATATGATGTTCTTGACAAGTAAATATATATGTAACAAAAGTGTATATCTATATATAGGAGTTTGTACATAATGGTTTCATTGGAATATTTGTTGGTATTTTCTATTGCATTCCTTAAGTTCAAAGGAACAATCTTCCATGCTTGTAAGAAAGAGAATTGCCACCTCTTTTAAAAATGCAGGAGGATTTATCTTCATAAAGTTATCTTAAAAACAGCAAAACAATATTTTTGATTCAATATTTTTTGTGACCATAATGAGGACAAACAAAGATTGATTTTGTGAATAGAAATTGGAGCGATTTTTTAAGAATAATATGCAGGATTGGATGTTATTGGATTCTAGCCAAATCTTGGAAAAATATTTGGCAGATTGTTTTAAGATGAATTGGATTCTTGAAAACCTTGTTCAAGGAGCATCAAATGGCCTTGAATACATGTTATTTAACTTTTAGGCACAAGTGAGTTATGCCAAATTCTACATAACCAAAGAACCATCCAAGATTTGGGAGGATGATCTCCCTGACAACTCCATTCTTAAAACTATGAATTTTGAATAAAGATGCCCTAGAAACTCCACTAAAAATATTCTTTAATTTAAAGAAAATCTATATGACTCCTCTAATGAGTTTCTTTCATGTTATGATGACATTTCATATTCCCCACCAAATGACAAAATTGTTCGAGGTGTTGTTATCACATAGAATTACAGGAATCATTTCGATTTTTATTTTTGAGTCATAGGTTTTCTTAAGTTTTAAGTTTTTATGTCCCTTTGCTATAGTCCTTTTCAAATTTTGATGATCATTAAATAAACTAAGATTAGTTTTGGCTTTAGTCTAGAGTTCTTGGGTTATTCTTTTCTATCATAAAAAAGTTGAATAAAGCTTCATGAGTCACATCTTTCAAATTCTCCATCATCACCTTGACATATCACACCTCCATGTTGTACACAAGACCCCTCCTTTTGTCACCTTTACTCATTTAATTGTGAAATCTGTTTTGATTTGTATGCTACTAACTCGAGGAGAGTTCGTAGCGCATTCAAAGGTACACAATGCATTCATTGCCATCACTTCATTTATGGATCATGTCAAAGAAGATATCCTTGTTTTCGGTAGATATTTTAAACAAATGTCTAGGTATTATGTCATAAAGGATTCTAACTATTTCCTCCAAGTTTTCAAATCATTTTTGAGCTCAACATTGTGAACCTGGTGCTACAGACAAACACTGTGAACTGGACGAAGAGGAGAGTTGGAGGTTGAACTACTTGCATACATTCCCGTTCAAAATTAACAACATCAACAACAAAAACAAGTCCATCAGGTACTCCATGAATATTTATATGATGTCTAAAGGATGAAGGAGAGGTTTTTTGTTGGTTTCACCCCTTGGTGCTATGAATATTATTATTCTGTGTTGACTGCTTTCACATCCATTTCCTTCATGCTATGAACCCTACATATCAAAGCTCATCATATTTAACACCTCATCCAACATTCTCACTACTTAGAATTCATCTGCTCCTCTGATATTTCCCAAGTCTGGAAACCCACATTCTATACTTTGTGAACTCTCATTTTGGCCTTTGCCAAACCTTGTGTTGCAAAATTCATGCGTTACCAAGCCCTCTATTCTAGTTTTGTTGATCCTTCCTCTGCATACTTGGCAAGCTCAAATTCAAAGGAGAAACTCTACACCCATTTCATCTTGGGTTTTTGGTTGATCAATTGTCAGATTAGATTACATGTGTTGTTCATGTTGCTAAAGGATACTTGGATTGTCATAAAATCCCTATTTCAAGCAGAGAATTCAATGGTGTCTTCCTCTTATTGTAAATTCCAGTTTCCCATATTTATATCTCTAAATTGAATACTACACTCTCTCATCCCTGAATGTGCATGAAGTGTGTTTCATAATCATCTACACGGTCAGCCTATGGAAAACATTTTTTTATCAAAACCCTAGTATCTTACATCCCTATTTTCATACATCTACATGTTATTACAACTCATAGAAAACATTCCCCAATAGCAGTCATGGACAATCCATAGCACAAGAAGACTCATAAGGAAGGTGAAATAATAAGGACATAGCCCTACAATATGAAACTTTTTTTTATTTTGAACCCTTGATCAAAGAACTCGGAGGTAGGTTATATCAAGTTTTGTCAAAGAATGCAAAGGGGGAACCTAGAGGTGGCTAGGGAATTTTCATTAAATTTCAATGGGACCAAAACCACGATTGGAATATTGGAGTTTGAAGTTTAGAGTTGTCCATCTCCACTGTAACATGGATACCTAGCACTGGAGAAAAGTGGTTCATGGATATGACACTAAATCCCTCTTTCTCCAAGCAGTTCCTCAAACCAGAATATCAGGAAGACAATATATCCAAAGGGGTACCCAAAAATCATATGCTTGAATTTTTTGATAAAATGTTGAAGGTTATTCCAAGGTATTCTTCCTGTGAGGGAATATTTAACATAGTATACCAATACCATATCAAATTGATGTTACACTTCACAAAGGAAATAAATTATGGCTCCTTTTATTGATTGAATAATAAATGATTGGTAGAGTTTAGGCCAAATCCAAACAAGTGGACACTAGTGTTTTCCACTCGGGTCTTATCAAAATCATAGGTATGGAAGAATTAAGAAAGACAAACACAGATTGGGAAACATTCAACACTTATTCACAGTTTCAAATGAATGTTTCCCCCACTCCACAATCCAAGCTTCAAATCCTTGTTCATGATGAGAAGACTATGTATTCAAAGGTCAGCAAGAAGAGAATAAGTATTACGACTGCTAAAGATGATAGAGCCAAAAAAGGGAGATGAATAAGGAGTACCTTCATAGTTTTCACAGAGATAAGCTCCACCTATGCTAGATCCCACTCCAATGAAGGTTCCTTCAAGCAAATCCACAAGCCTAAGAGGCAGAAATTTGTTGGTCCCTTCACCTAGTGCAGCACAAGGTTAAAGCTAGGAGGTATCTTACTAGAGAAACAACCAAGCTAGAAATCCTTGTGAAGGATGATGCAATAGGAGTTTAAACCCAGTGGAAAGGTAAATCCATAGTTGTTGAAAATTCTATTGAAATTAGTGACATCACAACTCCTCAAGAAGAGAGCAATCCCTACTTTAAGAGGCTCAAAGACAACTTAAAGGGCAAAGGGATGAAGTTGATAAAAGTGAATAAGGGAGGATTTAGTTTTAAAAGAAACTTAAGGGACTCATGTAATGTGTCAAAAGAAACTATTGAAAAATCCATATTTATATCTAAAATGTTTCAACCCCTCTACAGGTAGCTCATAAACCTCTATAGACAGAACATAGCTCACTTGGCACATATCAAAAAACTAAAGACAAAACTTCAACCTTTCAAAGAAGAATTGGCCAAAGTATGGATATGTTGGATAAATTTGCTACCATGAGGAGCTCTAGAGTTAGAAAATGAATAAGTTGAACACCTTAACCCATGCTCGGTTTTGACAAATTTTTTTGCTTTTTAAATTTTTGCAATTTTGAGGATGGTTATGCTTGATAAACCATGTTTAGTTGTTGGGATGTTCTCTTCTAGTCATATACCAAGATCATAAAGTTATTACAACAATTTTTGGCATTGGAGATATTTTTTGAGAGCTTTAAGGTATTATCAAATGAAATAAGTTTCTATAAGAAAGTTCACAGTGTCTGGCGCTACGAACTGTCTTATACAGGCAGGAGCTACAGGCGGCATTCTTGAACTCAGGTTTTTGAGTTTTGAAGGGAGGAATGGTTTCTAGGTTTCATATATCGATGAAAACGAGTTGTATGATGGTCAGTTACAAGTTGGGAGGCCACCTTATAAAGGGAGAATCACTCAAAGGGACAATTCATTAGCCATAAAGAAGATGTTCAAGGCGTTGCCAACATCAGCCTAAATTTAGCACTCTGTTGTTGTATATTATCCACCTATTTCTATGCCACTTTGAGGGACCAGGGATCCTATGATAACGTTGTTAGTCGAATTATAGTCAAAGGATAAGGATGGAAATTTGTTTAAAATGTGGAAACTTTGGCGAATCTTATTAATCCTTCATATGCGAAGTATAAATGTTTGGAGACATTTTTTTGTGAAATATTCCAAATTTCTAAAGGATTTTATATAGTTTTTATATAAAAATTTTGGCGATTTTTTAAGGTAAATAATTTTATCCTATAGAATTTGTCCGAATCATTTTTAAAATAGTGAATCTCATTTTGGAAAAAACATGGAAAATTAGCCCATGGTGAAATTTAGCCTAAAATCATCCACGAATTTATAGTTATGTCCTTGACAGTCTATGTTATAAAACACTATTGTAAGTGATAGAAGTTGGATGAATTGTAAAGAGGACTCACTTTTGATCTTGTTTATATTACAGAAATACATTCTTTATTATGTATTAGATTTAAGATTCTATGGATAATGAAAATCAATTATTTTCCTATCATCTTTGCTTCTAATTTAATCCACAGTCCAGTGAAAGATTCGTTTGACTTATTTATACATTGTTTAAATAGAGGATATGTTGTAATGTTGTTTACAGATATATCAGAATTCATCTCTTTGATTATAATATTTTCTTGTTTCAAAGAGTTATGCTTTGTGTGTTTGTCATACTGCCTGATGTAGCTGATAGAATGTTGGTCCTAAGGTCTACACATTACTTCTAAAGCCACCAATGGGCCACCTATTAGTTTAGAATGATTATTTCTTTTAACTTTAGTTGGTTTTTCAGAAGGTTATTCTATCAAGAAAAAAAAAGGTTAGGTTGGAAAAATAATGGATAGAGTTCCTCATTGGTTGTTGGCAAACTAGTAATGATTGATGAAATAAAATAAAAACAAGGGAAACAACAAAACTACTCAATGAATAATATGTTGGAGGAAGTTCAATACTTTAAAATATCACATTTCAGGCATTAAACATGTATCAAGACACAATTACTCCTTTAGGTTGTGATAAAATAAAATCTTCACCAAGAATTATCTATTTTCACAAGTTGCATATCAATAAACACCAAAGTTACACAATAGGCTGAGAAAGGAAATGACATGTACTTTGCACGTCAAAAGCATTCAAGATAAAGATAAAGAAGATTTAGGCGAAACAACGTCATCAGAGTATGTTGACCGGTAGAGATCTTTAATCCATGCATAGAATGGGTCCAACCAGTATGATGTAGTGTTATTATTTCCCAAAAAATATGACCTTCAAAACATTCAAAGACCCCTATTTAACGAAGTTGCAGAGGTTCTCGTCCTTAGGGGATTGAGACCTAATTTTAGGTAATTGTTTGTGGAACAAATTATTAAATTCACTAAGACCCATTGGACTTAGAAGAGTGGTTCTTATCACACGAATGCCACTCTTGTATCTAATCTAAGAAAATACTAGAATTAATCAACTAAAAGCTTCTCACCTGCGAGCAATGCTGGAGGAACTGACTTGGCATAAAATAGGCCTTGGAGTGATAGAATAGAGATCTGTGTTTAGTAATGGCATTCCTGCGAGCTATTGGAGGCCACTAAAAGTGGTTGCATGAGAAGATCTATGCTTGAGGAAGAGTTATTTTGTTGAAGCATTCTAGAACCAATTTGCGTCGACATGTGACTGAGACTTAAATCTATGTATGTGTCTATTTTGGAAGCTAAGCGCACTCCATATCGACTGTAACTAAACCTTCTCCTCACTTTCACTATGTGATGACTGAGTAAGTAAACATGAAAGGCGTGGAAGTGACATTCAATAGGAAGAGCAGGATGCGTGGAGTGGATGACATGGAGTATATATTTGTATGAAAGAGGAGTAACGATAGAGTGATCTGATGACATGATGTCAATTTTAAAGCACATGATTGCATAATTTTGAAGTGGTTTGGGTCGGTATGAACCGCATTCCCCACAAGCTTCCACGGCTTTCCAACAATACCATGCTTTAATTGTGGGACCGCTTTGGAAAATTAACGTTAGAGCATTTTATGTCCCCACAATGAATTGTGTCCATCGATATGATTACAATCTATGATCCGAGTGATATTCCTTTCTTACCTACCACAAGGATCAATGGTTCTTGGTTGTTGAGATCAACGGTCCGCGAGTACTTCCGAGGAAGTTCGAGACCGGGCCTTTTCTATGCATAGTTCTTACCATCCTCGGGAGTGTCGCATTTTGAAGTGAGATCGCCACATGACCTCACGGATATGGATGGTCTGGAATTCGCTGTTTGAGATTTGGGTGTTTTCGTCTCCTTTCTCGCGCTAATCCTCCGAAGTGTTGTATATCCAAAGAGGGATATCTGTCGATGTGTGTCCTCATTGATGGACAATCCAAATTCACTTGAGACTTTGGGCTTGGAGTTTGTAATGTTTGCTTGGAAATATCCGAGTGTTGATTCTCACGAAGTGAAATATCTTCCTCCGATGTCCTTGTTGATGGGTCCATATTCCGCCAGGACTTGGTGTTAGAGACCCGGTAGTTTGTAATGTTGTGCTTGGAAATCTCGGGTGTTAAGTCTCACGAGAGTGAAAATTTTTCCTCCATGTGTCCCTTCGCGATGGATGGTCGGATTCGCCGGACTTCGGGTGTTTGTGTACTTCCTGGGTCCGCTCTTGATGTCAAACCCCGCGCGATTTCGACACTTCTAATGCATGAAAATCGTCGATCTAATTGGCCTGATGGATCACCACCATCAAAATTTAACCTGTCACGATTTATAATGGAGCCCAAAATTGGTATAAAGGATTGTTGCGTTTGTCCATCGGCGTTTCCTATGCACACAAAAAATTGGCCGACCTATTGTGAGCTCAATCAATGGAAAACGACAAAATTAGCAGACCAAATCCGACATGTATTTTATCCTTGAAAAGAAAAGCAGAAAATTATGCACAAAGAATCGATCAAGTAAGCCAACAAAGAAACAAGTTATTGAATAAAATGGGAAAACAGCACATCCAACTAGAAAAGGACAAATGCGACAAAGTTATAGGAAAAGAGAGGAGAGGCAGTGCGGACCACAAGTTACAACATTGTCTCCAACTAAGGATATCCCGTCCCTATGAGGTGCTAAGAAATATAGATCGGTGCCTTGAAGTTAAATAAGCTTCCTCTTGCATTCCATTTCTTACCTCACGTTTTGTGTATTTCCTTGTGTTATCTGCTACTGTGTCTCGGCTAGGCATTTTATTGAATTCAAAACTGAGACTACACCCCATTGCCTTGTTGGGCTATGGAGTCTTTACTAAAACTTGAAACTACAGCTAAACCCTAGTCCATTATCCATTGGGTTTTGGAGTCTCTTATTCAAACAAGCTACTAAAAAACAACACACTGAAAAACAATATGCAAACTAAAAATCTAAAACAAATGCTCGAAATTTGAGCTTATTATCCTACTACCAACTCTATTCAGTTGAAAAACAACTCAATCATGTGTAATTCCACTTCCAATGAAACCAAGAAAAGACTTGACTAAGAACCGTAACTATGTGCAGGGTGCCTATTAGAATAATCCAAGAGGATATATCAAACACGACAAAAGTTCATGAGACATTTAGTACTCTGGTTGCAAATCATGATCAAAACTTTAACCTTTAGGATTTGGAAAATAGAATGATCCATTTCCAACCTTTGGGATTTTGGAAAAATAAGAATCGATCCATCTCACTATTGGATATTGAAACTCATGAAGAGCCTCCAACTGGTTGAGAGGACAAAGTTGTTGTTGTGTAAGATATGCATTATAGACAAGACTGAGTTGCTCCTGCCCTCATTGAAAAGGCTCATCAAAGTCAAGTGATTCACAACCATAAAGGGCAGCAAAATACCCTTGATATTTCTCATCTTCAGACTTATAGATTTCCTGTTGCTCAACAATTTCATAAGGAAGGCGAAAAACTTGCTCGTGACCTTCAACATCACTTTCCTCATAGTTAATCAAATCGTTATGAGAACATAGAACAATAGATGTATCATAAAAACGACTATTTGAGTCACCTATAATAATGCAAGGTGTATCCAAAGCCCTTTTATCATCAATTTCATCATTAATGTAATTACCAACATCATCTTTTTGAATAAAAGGATCAGAAGAAAACTCATATGTAACCGAATCTTCCTCCACTTCCTCAACGGAAAAGTCCCCTTTATTTTCACTACTAGAAGAACTAATAAGTGACTGTTGAATATGAGATTCAAATTCTTCACAGTAGTTCTCAAAAATTAAATCAGCTGGAAAAAAAATTTACAATTCTTACTGAATGTAGCATGGAACTATTCCAGGGAGGAGATGCTATCAGGGGAAAGGATCGATACCTTCACTCACGAGCATATCCCTCTAATGAGTACATTAAAATATTCATTAATACATCCTCATGATGTATTCCCCACTGATGCATGAGCTCATGAAACTCAAGCAAATCATCAAGAGGGTTTTCATCTCTATGTTCTCTAAATCTAGGAAAAAACCACCCCACTCATCTATAGTAGGAAAAACATTTGGAAAACCAGGAACAACTGAGAAATTTAATGGATCAAACCTCTGAGCCAAGATGGCTTCCATCTGAAAATATGACTTCTTAAAGCTATGAATTCGTCACTGGATTCTTTAACCATGGAGTCACCAAGTGAATGATATGTAGTCTGAATGTGTCTGGTCTTTGTTCACCATCAAAGATCAGATCTCATCGTTGTCGTTCTCCCAGGGAAAGATATTTTTTTACTTTTTTCCCCGACAACGACGCTAGAAGATGTTGGTCCTAAGGTTTGCACCTGACTGCTAAAGGGAAAAGCTAGGCCGCCTATCAGTTTAGAATGATTGTTTCTTTTAATTTTTGTTGGTTGGTCAAAGGGTTATTCTATCAAGACAAAAGAAAGATTGGGTTGGAAAAATTATATGGATGAGGGTCCTCCTTGGTTGGTGGCACACTAATGACAAGCCAGTGAAATAAAATAAAAACAAAGGGAAACAACAAACTACTCAATGGATAATCTGTTGCAGGAATTTCAATACTTTAAAATATCATTTCAAGACATCAAACGTGTATCAAGACACAGTTACTCCTTCAATTTGCGATAAAATAAAATCTTCACCAAGCATTATTTGTCTTCACAAGTTGCATATAAATAAATACAAGTTACACAATAGCTGAAAAGAAATGACATGTACTTTGCACAAATCAAAAACTGCATTCAAAATAAGATAAAAACATATGAAGATTTGAATGAAACACTGTCATCAAGAGTATGTTCACCATGTAGAGAGATTTAATCAATGCATAGAACGGGTCCAACCAGTCTGATGTAGTGTTATTATTTCCCAAAAAATACGACCTTCAAAACATTCAAATACCCCCTATTTAACAGAGTTGGAGAGGTTCTCGTCCTTAGGGGACTGAGACCTAATTTTAGGTAACTATTTTTAGAACAAATTATTAAATTCACTAAGACACTAGACGTAATCATTAAGAGTGGTTCTTATCACACACAAAATACCACTCTTGTATCTAATCTAATAAAATACTGGAATTAATCAACTAAAAACTACTATTGTCTCTGAGACAGAACTGATGCATGTGCTGGAGGAACTGAATTAGAAGAAAATAGTCCATGGAGTGACAGAACAGAGCTCTGTGTTGAGTAATGGCATGCCTACGAGATGTTGGAGGCCACTGAAGAAAACTGGATGCATGAGAAGATCTCTTCTTGAGGAAGAGGTAGTCTGGTGAACTGTTCTAGAACCAATCTACGTCGACCTGCGACTGAGACTTAACTCTTTGTCTATGTCTGAGATTTTGGAAGCTAAACGCACTTTGTCTCAAATGTAACTGACCCTTCTCCTCACTTTTACTGTGATGACCTGGTCGTGAACATGAAGACGTGGAGGCAAGTGTCCAATAGGAAGATAGGATGTGTGGAGGTGGATAACATGTATGTAGATGAAGTGGAGATGAGTGGAGGTGACGCGGTGACCTGATGTCATTTAAGAACATGATTGTAGAAGTTTTTGAAGGTGGTTTGGGTCCACACCGCTCTAACCCCCACAATCCCCCACAAGATGCCATGTACCTTTCCAACAATACCATGGTTCTAATTGCAAGACTTCTTTGGAAAATTAACGTTCGAGTTATTTACGTCCCCACAATGAAGTTTGGTCGGCGATCGTGTCGCAATTTGTGATCTAGTTGATATTCCTTTCTTACCTACTGCAAGGATCAACGGTCCTTGTTGATTTGAGATCAACGGTCTGTAATTATTTCAGTAGTTCGAGCTTCGGGCCTTTTCAAAGCATAGTTCTTACCATCCTCCGGAGTGTCACATTTCCGAAGTGAGATATCTACCTCCACGTAGCCTCTAGATCTGGACAGTCCAGATTCACTTTGGGAGTTTAGGCTTTGAGAGTTTTCATCTCCTTTCTCATGCAATCCTATGAAGTATCGTATATCCAAAGAGGGAGATATGTCACTGCATGTCCTCATTGATGGATGATCCAGATTCACTTCGAGACTTCGGGTGTTCATCCTTCGAGAGTTTGTAATATTGTGCTTGGAAATTTCTCGGAGTGCTAAGTCTCTAAAGTGAAAGATTTGCCTCCACGTGTCCTTGTTGATGGACGGTCCAGATTCACTTTGGTACTTCGGGTGTGAGAGCTTCGGTAATTTGTAATGTTGTTCTTGGAAATCTCCTAGAGTGTTAAGTCTCTGAGGTGAAATATCTACCTCCATGTGTCCTTGCTTATGGATGGTCCAAATTCACTTCAGGACTTTGAGTGTTCGTGTACTTCGTGGGTCCACTCTTGATTTTAAACCTCGTGCGATTTTGATACTTTGAATGTGAAAACCGTTTATATGATTGGCCTGATGGATCTCCACCGTCGAAATTTAACATGTCTGTTCCCACAATTTGAGCCCGAAATTGACCGCTCTATATTTTTGTGCTTGTCCACGGGTGTTTCTTGTGCATACAGAAAGTATTGGTTTACCTATTGTGAGATCAATCAATGGAAAACATGGTGACAAGAATTCCAAACCAAATATGACATGTATTTTATCCTTCAAGAAAAACATAAAAATTATGCGCAAATATTCAGTCAAGCAAGCTAACAAAGAAAACCAAGTTATTGAACGGATGGGAAAACAACTTTATCAACCAGAACAGGACAAATTTGATGAAGGCATAGGGAAAAGAGAGAGGAGAGGCAGGGGTGTAGACCTAGGTTACAAGATAGACATTCCACTTTCTTCTTATTAAGTCTTCCACCTACTCATCCTTTTTCTTAAAAACCCTAATCAAATTTATTCAGAGCCTTATTTGTTGGTGCAAATTGTGTGAAGTAAGCTATGATTTACACTATTTTCCTGATTTTTCATCCATTTTCTACCTTATCATAAAACATATCTTTAGACTACTAATGGGTGTTGAGCTTACACTTTAAGCATTCAAAGTGTGACTTTCAGTACTAAAATTCTTGGCGTCTTTGTCAGGGAATGGATTGAAGACTTTTCCCTGGGTTGTACGACTAATAAAATAATGATTATGAGGTGCACAGTAATCAGTAAACTAAAGACTGCAGATTGCACAAGGAAACTCCATTGTTTTAGTTGTGGCTCCAAAAGGTAGACACACGAGGTCCACTCCACATTTTCCTCTGGTTGCACCTGAAGTTGGCCCAGAAAAGATCATCAAGAAAGGAAAGGATTCACAAGGAGCCTCCTCATTTATTTTCTTAGGTACTATTGAGAACTTACCTGACTCTATTTTTCAAACACCAGTAGTTGTATCTATCATTTCTAAATTACCTACTGTTGAAACTTCGGAAGATTTAAAAATAGGAGAATTGCATGTTGAGTACTCGTCTTTTTCTCCTCATTTGAAAGAAGAAATTCTTGAGAATTTTGATGTTCTTTCATCCCCTAATATTGTAAATTGGTTTAGGCTTGAGAGTCTATAGGAATTTCCCCTCCTAGGTTCTCCCTCTCCTCATT
>SNQJ01S0090621.1:0-33171 GCA_010110895.2 Picea sitchensis
TTGTCAAAAAAATCACGTTTTTGAAGTTGGTCGCCACTAGAGAAGGAAGAAGGCGTGACCATGCCCTCACACTTACAAAATTTAAAAATTCAGCTTTTGGTCGCCCAAAGGAAATAGACAGGGAGAGACCAGGTTATAAAAATTATGGTTTTTTTCTATTTCGACTGAAGAAAAGGTTTTTGGTCAAGATTTAAATTAGGAAGGGGGGGGGATAACTACCAGTAGAATATCCATGGAATCTAGTAGCAGTACGACACTGTCATGAGGATCGATTTTAATAGGTAAAAAAATTTCCTTAGGTCTGAAGATTGTTGGGAAGCAGTAGTTAACGGGTTCACAGAACTAGATCCGACCAATCTACAAACAATGGAAAATCCACAGAGAAATGGTCTCAGAGAACTCAGGAAAAAGGACAAAAAATCCCTATGGCTTGTTGGCCCTCTACCAAGTTTTGAGGAAATCTTGGTCAAGTTTGACCACTTTTTGCACTTCGATGCCGTGATCGAGGAAGGAGCGCCTAGGTGAAGTTGAGATCACGGATCTCACTTGTTTTGTGGGCTTTATGGACCCAACATGGGGTTCTTAGGGTTTTGTAACGGGTTATGAGATGTCGACCCATGGGTTTACCTATGATTAGGCCTTTTTGTAAATGTAAAAGTATAAATAATTAAGAATGTAATGTACAAAGGAGTCGATAGCTTGCAAGGCTAAGTGCAAGTATTTTTGGGTTTCTTAGTGCAACAAACTATGTTTGTAAGGATTTGTGCTTGAAAGAGGAGTTGACTCTGTGCCTTGACTTGATTTTGGGAAGGTGGATCTGGTGTTTAGTGCGGAGATCACATGTCCGGTGCGAATCTTGGCTTTGTGGCTTAGTGCACAGAATAAAAAGAATGTAAGAGATTGAAGCCTAATAAAGAAGAAGAAGCAGTTGGTGGACGTAGACCCACACTGGGGTGAACCACGTATATCATGTGTTGATGGTTTGCTTTGTGCTATGATGTTTATGTTGTGAATCTGCTTAGTGCATTGATTGTTATATATGATAGATAGATCCATGAATGCTTAGTGCTTTATTTATGTTGAAGGTGCTAGATCTAACTTATGATGCTAAGTGYAATGTGTATTTTGTCTTTATTACTGTGTCGATCTATCCCTAGGGTTTGTTTTGTGATGTGAATGAAGTTGATAAGCTAATGCATGTTATCTTCTAAGTACTTTGCGAAGTATTATAATCACATATCTGTATCCCAACTTGGTTACAGACACCTGAGTCCTGTAACCCCCCCTGCCTCTACCTCGGGTGAGACTTCGGCTGCTTCGCAGGTGTTGTT
The DNA here is from genome assembly GCA_010110895.2 of Picea sitchensis. Classification (NCBI taxonomy): domain Eukaryota; kingdom Viridiplantae; phylum Streptophyta; class Pinopsida; order Pinales; family Pinaceae; genus Picea; species Picea sitchensis. Next base: position 1,332 of record SNQJ01S0090621.1, read on the forward strand.
GAAGGGGTCAATAGTTAGGGTTTTGTTGGTGTGATGTTGAAGCGTTGAACCCTGGGTCTGCCCTTGTGCCAATGGTTCCGTTACCGGGACCTGAAACTGTGATTGTTGGGAACTGAAGTAAAGAAAATAGAATCTTTATGCATAGATCTGTTGTTGTAGTGCGCAGTAATCTACTTGACTTGCGAAGCTCTGTGCTAATAAAGAAACCCAATCTGAAGAAAAGAGGTAAGATCTTGAAAGAGGTAAATCTTTGTACTTTGATAAGAGTAAAATAAGCGGAATTTTTTGTTTCGAAAGCATGAATTTAGGTATGTTTAATAGATTATGTCCTAGTCGGAAAGCTAGGGCGCAGCAGGAAGAAAGAGTTGATATAAGTAAGGCTAATAGAAAGAAGAAAGATATGTTATTCCTATGCATAGAAAGATTTTTTTGACTAACAAGTGGATGTAGGAACCTAGAAAGAATTTTTGCAGATTGCAGGTCCAACACTGTGATCCTAGTGCATAGTACAAGAGGAAGAGAGGATTAACCCTATGTTATAACTACAGAAGACCGGGACATCTTGCTAAGAAATGCCCTAGTATAGGTCCTATTTGTCTTAGTTGTAAAATTGTTGGTCATGAGGTTAAGGATTTCCCAAGGATGATTGCTAAAGTTGTAGAAATGAACATGAGTCAAGAGAATTCGAGCATGTTAGAAGATCAGAAAGAGAAAGGATCAGAGGAAGTTCAAACTACATTAGTACAGTTAAAACAAGCAATGAATGATCACAAAGATGTCAGTTTAAGAGAGATCATGAAAGAAAAACAATGCATAGGTACAAGAATAAGAGACTTCGACATAGACTGTGTCTTGGATGAGGAAACACAAGTGAATATTATGACAGAAAGCACTTGAGAAATTTTGGGAAAGCCTACTATAGTATCTTCATTGGGAAGAATAGTTTATTCAAAGGAAAGATGATAACGTTATGTGGAAGAATTACTAATGTACATGTTATTATTCATGGACCTATTACTAATGTACTTATTACTAAGGCAAGAGAATTAGTTGTTGAAAATGGAAGAGCAGAAGAAGGATTAAGGGACTTATCCATGCAAGAAGAAAGTAAATCCACCGAAGAAGTGGTAAGGGAAAGGATATTAACTTCGAATCCATTGGAAGTACATCAGAACTGCAAAGTCACTACGATAGGATAAACTAAGAATAAGAATGGAAAGAGGAATCCATAAACAGTTAGAGAGACTCAGATCACAGGAAAGAAGGCAAGGAAGCTGAGTAAGAAGAAAACTAAGTTAGAAAAGCTACAGGAGGTTACAGAGAAGACTTCGCAGGAGGCAGGGTTGCAAGCTCTAAACCTCACCAGAACAACAGGACCTTGCAAAATGGGACTTCGTCTCGGTGAAGCTATATGACCGTTGGAGACGCCCCGACCGTTAGAATGATGCTCCATAATGGCTAGGAAACACATTTATGGGAGAATAGACCGCGTTTGATACGTTGAGATCATTCCGTAACGGACAAATTCTCATTAATGGAAGCATTCCTGCCCATTAGAAGAATCTGTTACGACACTCACTTATTTAAACCATTTGACGCTGCACCATGACCACTTTTCGCCATCCGTGATTAACGTTGCTAACAGAGAACAAATTGTGTGTCGAGCTGTGATTTCAGAACCTAGACATCGCCATCCTCTTGTTTACCCCTCCTATCCATTCGCCTACCTCGAATTATCCGTTTAAAAGTGAGAATGTCGGGTGAACACACTGAGTTAGAGAAGTCCATCGAAGAGGTCCTTAAGACGTTTATGGATTCCCCTTCGACTACACGATGTTAGGGCCATACTAACCCCACGACTGAGAAGTGATGTAAGCATCACAATGATTTGACTAATGCGAAGCAGATCCCATCAATATTACCTGATTATATCTCACCAGTAAGCCTCAGATGGAGGCCATGCTCACAAAAGATGATATCAGTCTAGTCTGTGGAGTGATGGAGGATGCGTCCGAGGATCTCTTGTAGAGATATGAAGTGAAGCATGACGAACTATATGGTAGGATAGAAAAGGAATTGAGCGAAGTATAGGAAGCTATTCACTCAGTCCGCGCAGTCCCTACTGCACCTTCCTCGTCAGAGACTACAGAGTTGGGGGATGAGCTAGCCCAACTTCGAACACTTGCAGATGCAATAGAGGCTTGAATTAAAAGAGTCCAAACAGATAAGGAGAAGGCTACAAAAGCCTTGACACAAGAAAAAGAAGAGCTCTTGGAGCAATTACGAGTTGCACGGTACTGTGTAACCACTTATTAAAACGAGAAAGATGAGTTTTGGGGGATGCTCAAGGAAGACAAAGAGAAGATACAGAGGGAAAATGACCAACTGCTCGCAGAGTATACTACAGTCAAAGAAGTGGTGAGCATAACACTTCGCTCTGTGCCAGGCTTGGCACAGGAGGAACATGAGGCAGTTGAGGTTCAAGTGATGAAGCTCTCGATGGCCATCTAACATCTTCAAGAAAGGGTAACGGAGTTGGAGATCCAAGTAGTACCAAACACTCCACAGGAAGTGCGTTACCAGAGGGAGGAAGCCGCTAAGAGCACAGTCGAAAGAATCATAGCCCTCACCTCATAATGAAAATAACTGAGTGATGGAAGCACGCAGACCTATAAATGCCTCATGGAAGATCCAAAGCTTAGGAATTTGGAAGCGTGCCTACAGGAGGCAAAACAACAGACACTAACAGTTCAAGCGTAGATGAAGTCACTCACTGCATTCAAGAGAATGAAGAGATATTAAGCACAATGCACAGTCCAACAACAGATTACTGCCATCTAAGGCAGAGTAATGGAAGTTGCATAGAGGTTAAAACCGTTGTAGGATGAAGTCTGCATGGTGTTTGAAGAGATCGAAGGACAAGGCTCACAATTGGACCAAGTAGTTGCGACAATGGAACAATGCCTGGAAGGGCCTGTTACAGAGAAGATAATCCAAGAGCTTGTTGAGAAGGAGGCTCAGGCGAAGCAGCAAGTTGAGGTAGCTCAAGCTAATCTCGAGGCCTTCGAAGTAGCACTACCTAGATCTAAGTAACTTGGGATGAGTCACAGGTGAGTGTTGGGGGCTTGTTGGCCCTCGACCATGTTTTGAGGAAATCTTGGTCAGGTTTGACCACTTTTTGGACTTCGATGTAGTGATCGAGGAAGGAGTGTTGATATTATGGTAGCTACAGGAGGTATTTACCTCCATGTGTAAACCTGACAAGAATAGAATATTCTGGGAAGCAAGAAGAAACCCTAATTAGTTGGCTAATAACCCTAGAAGACAAGTCAGCTCAAGAGGATAATTTGTATTAGGTTATTAGCCTCCAAGAGAAGAATTCCTCTAAAGGAGATATTATATACTAAGTAAACAAGCACCCATAATGTGAAGTCGACCCAGGCAGTCTGCTAGTTTTAATATAAATACAGGAGGCCAGTCTTGATTCTGGAAGGCATTCTCAAAACTCCAATAACACACTTGTGCACACTGTAGTTGGGCAGTTTTGTGCACAAGTTTTGGAGAAGCTGTTGCTGCTAGTATATAGTCTTGGTCTTCTATGGGTTTGGACTTTCTGATCAACTTTTGTTATTCTTTCTTGGTAAGCTATCCTTGGAGAGAGGTGCACTATCTAGTTTGGCTATCTAGCCTAGGGTTTGCTTCCAGAACGATTCTCTGTCAAGGTTAAGGTGCTCGGGGATGGTTTCAACCTATGGTTGGGTGACAATAGTGATATTGTCTATGGTTAAATGAGCACATCTATTATATTCTAACAGGTTATGGGCCCACACCTCCTTCATTCAGTTTAACCACTGGGAGGGATCATAGCCATAAGGATACTAAGCTCGTTGAAGAATTGTCGCTAGGGTTTCTAGCAGGAACAGTTTCTAAAGAACTGTTGCTAGGGTTACTAGTAGGTGCAGTTGAAAAAACCCTAATCCTCTCGTTGAGTTACCTTAAGTGAAGGGATTAACCTAATTTCCATATATACTAGTGCACCCTAGCCTAGCGCATTTCCTGGTACTCTCATCAAGCTAAGATGTCAAGTTTGAGTTTTTGGTCAAATCTAGGGTTTACCAGGTCAAAGAAACCATGACTCACTTTATGAATTCAAAAAACAAGTTAGATGGGGCTTCTAACTTCATAGCATGGAAGACAAGGATTGATCTCATCCTTGCCAAGAACAAAGTGTTGGATATCGTGAAAGGAAATATTGTGGAACTAGAGTTTGAAGAAGGAAAAGAGAAGGAACTGCAAAACATTGCAGTTATGGAGAAGTTCAAATACATTGACATCAATTCCATGAGTATCATAGTGGATTCTATAAAAGACCACTTGATACCCTACATCTCGCATCTTGATTTGTCTAAGAAGATGTACGATGCCCTAACAAACCTCTTCTCAGTCAAAAACATTGGACAAGTAATGAGTCTGAAGAATGAGCTTTGTGACATGAAGATGAATGATGATGACAACATAACATCATACTTTGTGAGAATATCTCAGTTAAGAGATCAACTACAAGCTATTGAAGAGATCATTTTAGAAAAGGAACTGGTAAATATAGTACTCAATGGTATTCCCAAGACATGGGATTCATTTGCCGCAAGCATGAACACAAGGAAGGAGTATCCTACATTTGAATAACTTTGGACTTGCTTTGCACAAGAAGAATCAAGGATCAGTGCAAAAGAGAAACCCCAAAAGAAGTACGATGATCAATCCTTCACAACAAAGTTGAAGGATTTCAAGAATAAAAATAAGTTTGGCTCTAGGAAGAAACCAAATCAAGAGAAAGATATGTCAAGAATACAATGCTTCAATTGTTGAAAGTATGGCCACTACAAGAATCATTGTCTCGAGTTAAATAAAAGGAAGGAAACACATGAAGCATCAGTTGCCGAAGAAAGGGAAACCTCAAAGAAATCCAAGCAAGACAAAACAAACTTCTTCCTCTAAGACAAGGTAACAATACTCTTCATAGTTCTTGTACATACCATGTTTTCTGTACATATCTTGCATATCTATTTCCTAGAAGATAATATGTTCAAAGAGAAACTATACCTATGAAAGGCTTCCTATCAAAACGACTACAAGAAAAGGGAATACACATGAAAGGATGAAGTACATCAACAAACCCTGGTAACAATTCATGTGGAAGTTATTACATAATTAACAAATGCAAGATAAGACAAAATTAGAATTAATCTTGAAGAAACCTAGAACAAGTGAAGACAGAAAGAAGTCAACAATCAAGAGGAAATTGGAAAAATACTTATGACACTTTGCAGAAGGAAATAAGGATGCAGACAAAAGCGTGGGATCTCTTAGTTGAGAGGGAGATGATTACAGAATTCCAAAAGATGAGCATGCACTCATGCATGAAGCAAGGATTAGGAGGGAGATAATCCTAAATAATATGATCCACTTAAGATGATGAAGTATCTATCCATGTTCCCATCAATAGTGGCAGCCATGAAAAACATCACATGTTCAGTTTGACTTTAGAAGAATCCTTTTTCGAAAAGAAGCCCCAAAGTATCCTTGTTTGTTCATTCACATCCATGATTCTATGATGAAAGGAAGAAGTTGGAATCTTTAGGGCATGGAATCTATAGAAAATCTCCATGGACCCAAGAGCTAATGGAAAACATAAGGAAGAACATGAAGATTCCAAAAGAGAAATAAAAGACAGAACAAGCAGTCATTTTATCGAGAATCACAAGACTACCAGTCTAACCTTAAGTCACTAAAAGCAATCAAGCAGAGGAAAGGAAAGTTGTGATGAAAAACAATGTATGGAAGACTTATGAATGTAAGCATTGCGAGATCCAGAAATAGATGTTTCTCCCAGATGGAGGGATAAGACTATGATGATTGCTTGTTCCAATAAACCAAACATACCTCTACATGAGCCATTATATCATCCACAATATCCATGGGTTGGATTTTACATCAGATGAATGAAAAGATAGTTCTCCAGAATACTTGAACAAAGAACATATGTAGAACAACTTCAAGGATTTGAGGTATACCAGGAAGAGACTCTTGTATGCAGATGGACGAAGATTTTGTATGGATTCAAACAACTTGGTGTGGAGCCTCCAATGCATAACAGAAGCATGGTGAAAAACCTTCTATAACAAATATACTGTAGCAGAATGGTTACTCAGAACTCAAGGATGATGGATTTCCAATCCATGAAAAAGTTTTCATGATAACAGAAGAAGTACCACTTGGATATGTTCCAAGTTTGAACCTTTCCATGATGTTATGAGCTAGCAGGAAACAAAAGAGATGAATTCAAATATGATGATCAAAGCTATATGAAGCCTTCAGAAAACCAGTGTTCCAAAAAGACCGAAGTACATTGAGATCAAGCATTACATTCTTCGTGATGAAGTCCAGAAAGGAGAAGTGGTTCTCCAATATATGTCTTCACAGATGAGCAGATAAGAAGACATTTTGGTAAAGCCTTTGTTCAATATGAAAGAGTTTGTGTACTCAAGTTGGAGCTCATGGAGACGACTTCCTTATTGAAAAGGAAGAGATGACTCCTAGGTTGGGAGGGAGAACTGATGTGTTATTGATTTATGGACAATCATTTTTCAGTTTGAAAAATGGTCCAGGATGAGCAGTTCCTTTCCAGTTCAGAAAGTGGTTTTAGATTTTTGACAGACAGGCATTTTCTAGTTCGGAAAATGGTTTAGATCGAACAATCATTTTCGTAATGAAAATGGTTCGATGGATTGTTGATGTACCATAGACAGTGATTCCCCTTGTGGTTAAGATAGGGAATGGTCTAGGACAGTCTCTCTTCTTGATGGTCACTCTTAGTAGTGGTCAAGAAGACTGGTTCGCCTCGCCGAACAATCATTCTTTAGAAGCTGACAGTTGTGAGCAGTTTCAAAGAATGGTATGTTTTCGAGGTTGGTGCAGGAAAATAATTTCCTTAGGAAATGGTCCGGACAGTCATTCCCTAGGGCAGATTGATTATCTCCAGGTTTCACTTTGTTTAGTGCCGGAGGAATGGCCCAGATAGGTGAATGTTCCAGGTTCAGCAATCAGAGACAGACATTGCCTAGGGCAGACTCATTCTCTCCAGATTGCACTTTGTTTAGTGTTGGAGGAATGACCCGGATAGGGAATGGTCCAGGCTCAGAAATCATGACAATTATTCTTCCTTTCTTGAGAAGAATAGTCGAGATAGCTCATCGTTGATGTTTTACCTTATGAGGGCAGATGCTCTTCCAGATCTCACAGATGTGAGTGGAAGAATGGCCCAGATGATTCAGTTTATATCATAACAATGTTTTTCTTTGCAGGTTGATATCATATGATATGATTGTTATGGAGACTATATGTCTCTGGACAGTAGATGTATGCTACTGTAGTGGATGTGTTCCAATGATTGTGACTATATGTCACTGATCAAGTATTTGTGTGATACTTGGTGTGGTAGTGTACCACTGGATTGTAGTTGTGTACTACTATGGATAGACACAATTGTGTTCTATTGAATGACATTGTTTCGATTGCCTTGAAAACTATCAGTAGTGTTGGAAATGATTACCAGCTAGATGGATGATCAATGGACAGAGATTTCCCAGATGAAAAATGGTTTAGGACATTTTCTTTTAGGACATATGTCTGGATTATAAGAATGTCTCTTGTTTCACTCTGTGGAGTGAGTGACTTATTCAACATCATGTTTAATTACTCAGATAGAGTATGGTTCCGAGAGATAATGCAGTTGATGGCACTAATAGTGATGATGGTGCTCATGATCTAATCATGAGATAGTCTAGATGAATATGTTGATGCTACCAGGTGAATGGTATGTTTGTACTCAATACCATTACCTTCAATACCTCCCTAGCTTGGAGGGAGTGTTGATATTATGGTAGCCGCGGGAGGTATTTACCTCCACGTGTAAACCTGATGAGAATAAAATATTCCGGGAAGCAAGAAGAAACCCTAATTAGTTTTCTAATAAACCTAGAAGACAAGTCGACTCAAGAGGATAATTTGTTTTAGGTTGTTATCCTCCAAGAGAAGAAGTCGGCTAAAGGAGATATTATATACTAAGTAAACAGGCACTCGAAATGAGAATTCGGCCTAGCCATTCTACCAGCTTTAATATAAATACAGGAGGCCAATCTTCATTCTGGCAGGCATTCTCAGAGCTGCAATAACACACTTGTGTGCACTGCAGTTGGGCAGTTTTTTGCGCAAGTTATGGAAAATATGCAACCGCTAGTCTATAGTCTCGGTCTTCTCTGGGTTTGGAATTTCTGATCAACTTTTGTTATTCTTGATTGGTGCACTATCCTTGGAGAGAGGTGTGCTATCTTGTTTGGCTATCTACCCTAGGGTTTGCTTCTGGAATGATTCTTTGTCAAGGTTAAGGTGTTCGATGGTGACTTCGGCCTATGGTTGGGTGACAATAATGATATTGTATATGGTTAAATGAGCACATCCAATATATTCTAACAAGGAGCGCCCAGGCAGAGCTGAGATCGCGGATCTCACTTTTTTTGTGGGCTTTGTGGAACCAACATGGGGTTCTTAGGGTTTTGTAACAGGTTATGAGATGTCGGCCCATGGGTTAACCCATGATTAGGCCTTTTTGTAAATGTAAAAGTATAAATAAGTAAGAATGTAATGTAGAAAGGAGTCAATAGCTTGCAAGGCTAAGTGCAAGTAGTTTTGGGTTTCTTAGTGCAATAGACTGTGTTTGTAAGGATCTGTGCATGATAGAGGAGTTGGATTTGTGCCTTGACCTGGTTTTGGGAAGGTGGATATGGTTCTTAGTGCGTAGATCACTTGTCCAGTGCGAATCTTGGCTCTGTGGCTTAGTGCACAGGAGCAGAAGAATGTAAGATATTTAAGCCTAACAAAGAAGAAGTAGTTGGTGGAGGTAGCCCCACACTGGGGTGAACCACACATATCATGTGTTGATGGTTTTCTTTGTGCTATGATGTTTATGTTGTGAATATTCTTAGTGCATTGATTGTTATATATGATAGATAAATCCATGAATGATTAGTTCTTTATTTATGTTGAAGGTGCTAGATCTAACTTATGATGATAAGTGCGAGGTGTATTTTGTCATTGTTATTGCATCGATCTATTCCTAGGGTTTGTTCTACGATGTGAATGAATTTGATAAGATAATGCATGTTATCTTATAAGTACTTTGCGAAGTATTATAATCACATATCTTTGTCCCAGCTTGGTTACAAACACTTGAGTCTTGTAACCCCCTTGCATCTACCTCGGGTGAGACTTCGCCTGCTTCGCAGGTGTTGTAGAAAGGATCAGTAGTTAGGGTTTTGTTGGTGCATTGTTGAAGCATTGAACCCTAGGTTTTCCCCTGTGCCAACATGGATCATCTAGCAAGGGTTAGAGGAATATATTTTCCGCAAAGTAGCAGCAACAGATGATGCCAAACATGCATGGGATACTCTTGAAATCACCTATCATGGCACATATAAAGTAAAACATGAAAAGTTGTAGACACTTAGGAAGAGTTTTGAGACTCTTTGGATGAAGGATTCAGATTATGTGGATCATTTTATGACCCATGTCACTAGAATCATCAATCAGTTGTGCATGCATGGAGAAGACATTCAAGATAAAAAATTCATTGAGAAGGTACGCATAAGCCTTCCTTATAAGTTTAATATGGTCTTGGTCACCATAGAAGAGTTGAAAGACCTGTCAACATTGACAGTTGAAGAACTCGTGTGATCTCTTTTAACTCATGAGAATAGGTTCAGTCAAAATAATAAATCTTTGGAGAATGCATTTCAGTCTCTGGCCTCCATAAGCAGAGGTAGAGGTCGAGGGAATAGAAGAAAAGGAATACGAGGTAGATGATTCTCTCAAACAAGAGATAGGTCATCTTCATAATACTTAGAACAGAGTGATCAGTTAGAACAACCAAAAAGAAACTCTCATAACCAAAGAGGGAGAGACAAAAATTGAAATCAGTTAAGATGGACTGAAAAATAAAGGATCTAGTGCTATTATTGCAAGAAATTTGGTCATTATGAAAGTGAATGAATAAAGAAGCTAGCAGATCTGAATAGGGACAGAGCAAATGTTACCAACACTGAAGAAGGAACATCTAAATCAATGTTCTTCTCTTTCCAAGTCATAGAAGAAGAAATAAATAGCCATGATCTCTGGTTGTTGGATAGTGGCTGCAACAATCATATGACATGTAACAAAGATTTTTTTTCTAGTTTAGATAGCTCTATCACATCTCAAATTAAATTGGAGGATGATTATCAAAATAAAGTTTTAGGCAAGGGTGTAATTTGTGTAATGACCAAGCAAGATGAAAAGAAGGATATTCATGATGTCTATTATGTACCTAATCTTAGACATAATCTGATGAGTGTAGGTCATATGAATGAACATGGTTATAATGTCATTTTGGAAGGTTCCTAGTGTACAATCTTGGACAAAACATCCGATAAGAAAATCATAGCTATAATACAAATGACCAAAAATAGAATGTTTCCTCTGATATTGAGAAATATTAATTTGTCACAGTCATATTCCCAAAATATATCAAGCTCAGATGAGACTTGGTTGTGGCATCTTAGATATGATTCATTTACCATTTAGTAGTCTCAGTCTTTTACAGAAGAAGTTTATGGTAAAAGGTTTTCCCATTATAAATGAACAAAAAAACTCTTCTGAGAGTTGTATTTTGGCAAAACACCAAAGGGATAGTTTTCACGATGCTTCCTACAGAGAAAAAGAATGCCTCGAGCTGGTGAATAGAGACCTTTGTGGTCCAATGAAAACTCAGTCAATAGGAGGACGATTTTATTTTCTAAAATTTATTGATGATTTTAGCAGGAAATCTTGGGTGTATTTTTTCAAGCACAAATTAGAGACATTTGAAAAATTCAGAGAATTTAAATCTATGGTATAGAAACAGAGTGGGAAGTACATTCAAGTACACATATCAGATCGAGGAGGTGAGTATGACTCCAAATAATTTGTAACATATTGCAGGCAACAGGGGATCAAGAGACAATTTACAACAAGATACACTCCATAATAGAATGGAATAGTTGAAAGGAAGAATCATAAAATACTGAATATGGCTAGAAGTATGTTAAAGGACAATTTTTTTTCAAATGAATATTGGGGTGAAGTAGTGGCATGCTCAATTTATATTTAAAATTTGTCACCAACCAACAGTGCGAAAAATCAAGTTCCTCAAGAAGCCCAGAGTGGTATGAAATCTAGTGTTCTCATTTTAAAGCTTTTTGTTGTGTAGCTTATGCTCATGTTCCTGAAGAGCTAAGGAGAAATCTTGATGATAGAAGTGAAACATGTATATTTGTGGGATATAGTGAGAAATCTAAAGCATATAGGATGTACAATCTTGTTACTAAGAAGTTGATAGTAAGAAGATATGTGAAATTTCAAGAAGATAAATATTGGAATAACCAAACAAACGAAATAATTGTAGATCAGATTCCTTCTATACAAGAAGATAAACAGTTGGAAACTAGAAGACAACAAACCTCTCCACCAAGACTTCCGAGATTGCAAGTACAAGACTAAGGAGAACAAATAGAGCATAGTTCTTCTTCTTCATCTAGTAATGATTCCTATCCCATTATAACAAATCTAAGGAACCAAAAAAAAGACATTTGAGAGAATTTTATGAGCATAATGATGACATGGATCCACAAGCACATTTTGCTTTGCTATCCTGTCAACCAATATATTTTGAAGAAGTAGTCAAGGAAGAAAAATGGGTTCATTCAATGAACGAAGAAATTGAAGCAATTGAAAGAAACAACACATGGGATATTGTAGATCTACCTACAAATAAAACCAACATTGGTGTTAAATGGGTTTATAAGAAAAAATTCAATGAGAAAGGAAAAGTAGAGAACCACTAGGAAAGACTTGTAGCAAAAGGGTTTTCTCAACAACCCTGTATTGACTATGGAGAAACAATTGCCCCAATAGCATGTTTGGATATTGTCAAAGTAGTTTTGGTAGTTGCAACCCAAAATAAATGGCTATTCTACCAAATGGACATTAAATCAACCTTTCTAAATGGCATTTTAGAGGAAGACGTTTATGTGGATCAACCACCAGGATTCCATATCAGAGGTAAAGAGTACATAGTGTATAGATTGAAGAAAACACTGTACAGTTTGAAGTAATCTCCCAGAGATTGGTACAATATGCATTGATTGTTATTTCCTCAACAATGGGTTCAACAAGAGCAACAATGAGTCCACACTTTACACCAAAAAAGACCAGAAAGGTAATATTTTAATAGTTTGTCTCTATGTTCATGACATGATTTATACATGAAATTTGATATTAAATGACTTCAAAGAAGCCATGCAGAGTGAATTTGAAATGAACGAGCTTGGCCTTATGAAATATTTTCTGGGAATTTAAGCTGACCAATCTGAAAAATGAATTTTTATTTGTCAGCAGAAATATGCTACATATATTTTGAAAAGGTTCAAAATGAACAAATTCAAGTCAATAGATACACCAATTGCAACAGGTACAAAATTAAGTAAACACGATGAAGGAAAAAAAATTGATTATACTTTGTATAAGAGGCATGTAGGCATGCTCATGTATCTTACAACTACCCGACTAGATATCATGTATGCAATGAGCTTAATTTCAAGATTTATGGAAAATCCCAAAATATCTCATAGGAAAGTTGGAAAAACAATTTTGAGGTATATTGCAGGTACAACAGATTATGGAATTTTATATTCCAATTCAAGATATGACTTACTTGTTGGATATACAAATAGTGACTTTTTAGGTAGCGTTGATGATAGGAAAAGTACTTAAGGGTTCACATTTCTATTTGGCATGAGTTTAATTTCATGGGATTCTAAGAAACAACCCATTGTCGCATTTCTTCAATAGAAGCAGAGTATGTGATAGCAACTTCAGCATCCTATCATGCAGTTTGGTTGAGAAGGATCCTTAGTGATCTTACACATGAAGAGAAGGAGCCAAATCCTATATTTTGTGACAACAATTCAACAATTTCATTATTTAAAAATCATGTGTTTCACTGCAAGAGTAAACACATTGATAATCATTATCATTTCATTCGCAAGCTTGCCAACGATGGTAGGATTATGCTACATTTTTGTGGTTCGAAAGAAAAATTAGCAGATATCTTCACCAAGCCATTGGAAATAAATACTTTTGAATTTCAAAGACACCACTTAGGCATTGTTTGTGCTGATTTTTGCAATGGTCAAAATTAAGGGGGAGTGTTAAATGGAGTAATTTCTTCGACTTATTTGACTAAGTAGATGGTTTATAGGAATCATAAATGCACAAATTAGATAGGTGGATGAGAATTTATTAGGTAGGTGAGAATATGGAGTGTTGTAAGAAAATATGTAGTTCTATGTATTTACATTTCAATTTATCATATCAATATGGATAAGAGTTGAATAGCTCCATTGCATTATGTGTGTTTTCTTTGTTTTACATATGCTTGCCTCTACTTGAAATTGAACACACAATCCATTTGTTATGCTTCGCTCAATTAACTTCCAGGGGTTTTACTCAATTTTGGATCTACTTTGCTCCTTTAACTTCCAAGGTTTGGTTTTACTCAACGTTGGATCTTCTCTACTTGGTTAACTTCCTCTCACTGTTGGGTTTGCTTTGCTCTAGTGGGTTGATCACAACATGTTAATGGAAAAGGATCATCCTATTATAGTAAGCTTAAGGATTTTACTTGAATTAACTAGAATCCTACATTTTGTGGAATATTCTTTTAATTCCTCACAAATTTTTCACATTTGTAGGCTCATGTAACCAAATAAATTAGGTTTTTCTTTGGGTGGGGATAATTTTGTAAAATTTGATTGGTTTTTTTTTGGAGTGGGCATAATTTAGTAATTTCACATATGGGGGTTCTATCTCAACTGAAAATGCATAGAGAATTAGAGACTGTATTGTTGGTGCTTAGAGATATGGTTGTGGTCGTACTCAAGTAAGGGTTTTTTGGACTAGTTGAATCTTCAAGGTCTACCCATGGTGCAATTTGTTATTATAACCCTAACTCAGGATTGAACTGGTTCACATATTTACCTAATATATTCTTATCACGATGAATGGCCACCACGGGAATCCATATCGATAATCCCTTGGATTAATGGGTATGACGATATCATTGAGTCTCATGTCCATGAATAATCCTTCCGTGAGCGTAGCGGGCCCGCTGCGTCCCTCTCGCTTCTTTCCATTTATCAATTTCCCATCCATTAGTGATAACTAGCTCAACACTTTTCCCTTCCCTATCTATCATTGCGTGCATCTTGGTGTCATTAAGCCATTCTCAAGATTAAGAGGCTTCTTTGTTGCTGGGTTTTCCATCCTTATCCTATTTTTCAAATGAATTAGTGGAATAAGCTACTAGCTCTTGATCTTTAACTCCAACCTATGTCTTCCTAGCTACCACCACACCAACACATTGAAGATGAAAATTTATGATGGTGAAATTTTCATATAACAACATAAAAGAATTTGGTAGTCTTGATTCTGCATAAAACGTGAAATTATAGGCATGAAAAACAAATAACTGTCATTAAATTTTCACTTGACATGCAATGTTATTAAATTTCACTTGGCAGACATGGTAAATTTGAAATTCAGAGCACAAATATGATTTAATGTAAACAAGATGATTGATTGTGCTAAATTCATTTTCATTTTCTTATTTTAAGTAATATGTCTTTCAAAAATAAAAAAATCAATACGACAATAAATTTAAATTGAGCTTTAATTTCAAATTTGTTTTCACTATACTTGCAAATCAATCACATCAAAGTAATGACATGGCATAAATTGTATAACTTGTAGCCTTATTTTGAAGAAATAAGATAGAAAGTAAGCATATTATAGTTTTTTTAGACTTCATTTTTATCTATCACATTCCCTAAATGGACGAATGGGAATTTTGAAGTAATGAAAGTACAATAAATGAAACCTGAGCTATCCCTAAACCATAATCCAATCAAGATATTATAACATATTATAATACTACTAAAAATCACATACATGCACCACTCAATCCACGAAAGTTCATTTTAAAAGAGTTTTTAAAGTCTAGACTACTAACAACAACATGCACTAATAACTAATCTTATCGAAAAAACTTAAAAGAGACAAACTAATTAATTTTTTTATGTAATACTTTAAATGAATTTACGCTAAAAGGTAGATACCTATTGGAAATGGCGAAAAAATAATGAGATTTTAACCATGGATAGGCTTTGTATGGACATGATTTAATATAAAAGGAATATACTTGGTCATCCTCATAAATCAAAGGATAAAATTAAACAAATTAACTTTGTTGCATTTCAAAACATGGTAGTTATTCATTAATGTGATTAGGGTGATAATGGAAAATGAGGTTATTAATGCCGATAATTTACTGAGATATACCATGCCTGGATTTTTTATTTGACTTGGGATTAAAATGGGGTTATTAATGCCGATAATTTAGTGATATATACGGTGCCTGGAGTTTTTAACTGTGAGTGGGGATTTTTACTACATAAGGTTCGATGAAGAGGCAATTTTGTTACAATGACGTGGTGATTTTAGGGTTTTGTTTTACTGCATGTGGGGATTATTGTTGATTGTGTTACTAGATTTGTTTTTCTACCCATCATGTTCTTTACTATACATGGTTGGAATTTGTCCAATTCCATTTTTCATTTTGAATTATCATACTTATTTTCCTTCAACATTGGTGGTTTCAATGATATATTACCGAGATGGATAGAGAATTCAGTTAGTGGCATGAAAATTCATTGGAAGGATTGAAACTATGTTCGACAACATAGGTATTCCAACAGAGGAAGAACAACTTCAGTAACCACTCACATAACCAAATAAAAGATCAACACACCGATGTTTTCACATGGTAAAACCCCTACGTGGAAACATCCATGGCCCTAGCCAACGCGACCACTTGGAACAATTTATTAATGCAAAAGAGAACGATTACAGAGAGATTTTACGAGAGATTTTCTCACAATCAATCATCGAAAAATGACCCTCCATGCTCTTTAAATAGAGATCATGGACCAATTGGGTGTTAAGCCACAGATCAATGGTCGTTAAGATTGAGGAGAGTATGAAATGTTGGATCACTCTATGTCGGGAACATATCGTGACCACCAGATTTCCTAACTACAAATGCATACTAGTGCATACTAAAGAAACACACTAAGAAACACACTTTTACCTAACGACACATTAGACCAAGTAGATCTTAACTAACTCCTAAGTGTCTAAATATCCTAACATCCCCCCTTAAGAACAACTTGGGATAGGATTGAAGGATTTACGATGGTGACACAATAGGAGAAGGAAGATGACATTAGAACCTATCCCCCATTAATGACAACTTCTTGAACTCCTAACATAGATTGAAGTTTGGAAAAATTCGCTTCTGTAAGAGACTTTGTGAAAATGTCTACAACTTTATCTTCTCTAGGGAAAAAGAGAACTTCAATAACTTGATCATGAATGAGCTTTCTGATGAAGTGCATGTGTACCTCGGTGTGTTTTCTACGTTGATGTTGAACTAGGTCTTTGGCGAGCTTCATGGCACTTTGATTGTTGCACCAAAGGCTAGTCTGATGCTGCTACTGGAATCCAAACTCTGAAAGGATTTGTCAAAGCCACAAGGCTTCCTGACTTGCATTTATTGTTTCTCAGTACTCTGATTCTGCTAAAGAAAGTGCAATAGCATGTTGTTTCTTACAGGCCCAAGTGACAAGTCCTGAACCAAGGCTGAAAACATAACCCGCAGTAGACTTCCAATCATCAGGGTTGTTTGGGGGGACTCCGAATCAATGAAACCAACCAATAAAGGAGTCCCCCCTGAACTATAATGTATCTCGAACTGAACTGTACAACGAACATAGTGAAGTATTCTTTTAGATTCTTTCCAATGGATTTCATGGGGTGTTTGCATATACTGGGAAACAAGACCAACAACAAAGGAAATATCAAGACGGGTATGAGTCAAGTATAAGAGGCTACCAACTAACTGGCGGTACAGGGTGGCATCAACTTTGGGAGAAGTACAGGTGACAATAAGCTTGACTGCAGAATGGAAGGGAGAAGCGATTGGTTTACAATCATCCATGTGAAAGTGACAAAGAAGGTCACAAGCACACTTAGACTGGGAAAGAAACATTCCTTCATTGGTTTGCAAAACTTGGAGGCCAAGGAAATTGTGCAAAAAAACTAAGTTTGTCATTTCAAATTTCTTCTTAAGGCTGGTTTTCACATGGTTTAAAAGTTTTGAGTCACTACCAGTAAGGATAAGGTCATCAACATAAAGGAAAAGGATTATGAGATGTCTTCCTACTTTCTTGGTATAGACATTAGGATCAGAATGGCATCTAGAGAATCCAGTGGCAATAATAAAGTTGTCCATTTTTGGGATACCAAGCTCAGGGAGCTTGCTTGAGACCATAAAGAGATTTGTTAAGGAGAGAAACAAAGCTAGAGTCATTATGGACATAACCAAGAGGTTGTTCCATGTAGATTTCTTCTTGCAAATCTCTGTGAAAGAAGGCGGATTTAACATCCATCTAATGGACCTCCCATTTATGTGAAGCAGCAAGGGAAAGAACAAGGCAAATGGAATTCATTTTGGCTACAGGGGAAAAGGTTTCATTATAGTCAGTTCCTTCAACTTGGGAAAATCCTTTGGCAACTAATTGAGCCTTGTGTCTTTCAACACTTCCATCTAATGCATACTTAGTTATGTAGACCCATTTACATCTGAGAAGTTTTCTTCCTTTTGGAAGAGGTACAAGATCCCAAGTATCATTTTCCATTAAAGAATGATACTCTTCATTCATTGGTGTATCCCAATTTGGATGACCTGAAGCTTCTGCAAATGTCTCTAGATCATGAGTTTCTGAAACTTGAGCCAAAATAGAAGAGGCTCGCTATAACTGTGAACGTGTTCGACGTTGATCTGAAGGATCACCGACAAGATCACCAACTACTTCTCGTGTTGAACGGACCGATCTAGGAAGCGGTGGAGATGGTGTTGGTTCAGGTTCAAAGGACTCATCTAGAGGAAGGTGAGTAGGTGGAGGTGGATTTTCATCCTCATTGTCATCATCTGAAGAAGAAACCAAACATAAGAAGGAACAAATGCTGAAGATGGATCGTAGGCCAAAGAAAGCACAATTGTCGAATTAGGTTCACAGGCCAAAGAAGGCACAAATGCCAAATTAGGCTTGTAGGCCAAGAGATTTTCATCAAATTTAACATCTCTTCTAATAATAATTTCATTACAATGTGTTTGAAGAAGTCTATGACCTTTGACATCTTCAGAATAACCAACAAATATACACTTCTCACTTTCAGGCTGCAATGCTTTCCTTTTCTCATTAGGAATGTGAGCCCATGCTATACTGCCAAATACATGGAAGTGACTTCCATCTGGTTTAATTTTAGTCCAAGCCTCTTCAGGTGTTACATTTTTAAGAGCCTTTGTGGGAGTGTGATTTACTATGTAATTTGCACAGTTGATGGCTTCCACCCAATACTTTAGACTTAATCCCTTAGATTGTATCATACAATTAGCCATTTCTTTTAATGTGCGGTTCTTTCTCTCAACAACACCATTTTGTTGTGGTGTATATGGAACAATGTGTTGCATTTGGATTCCCTGTGTAGTGCAGTAACTTGTAAAATTATTGTTCACATATTTNTTGGATCATACAATTATCCATTTCTTTTAATGTGCGGTTCTTTCTCTCAACAACACCATTTTGTTGTGGTGTATATGGAACAATGTGTTGCATTTGGATTCCCTGTGTAGTGCAGTAACTTGTAAAATTATTGTTCACATATTTGCCTCGATTATTTGTTCTTAACCTTTGAATTGGATGTCGAGATTGCTTTTCTACAAGGGCCTTGTAGGCCAAAAACCTGTCAAAAAATCTTCTCTTAAGTTTTAAGAAGCAAACCCAAGTACGTATGGATAAGTCATCAATGAAAGTTAAAATATACTTGCACCCAGAAAAAGAAGGAGAAGAAATTGGACCACACAAATCACTGTGAACAAGATGCAAAGGACCTGAGGCGTGCCAAGAGGCATGTTTTTCAAAATTGTCCTAAAGATGTTTGCCGAGAACACAACTAGCACAAACACCGTCTCTGTATGAAACAAGAGGAAGACCAGTCACCATCTGTTGATTACATAGTTGCTGCAATGAGTGATAGTTTATATGACCAAACCACTCATGCCAAAGTTTGCTCAAGTCATCGCTATGAGCAACAAAAACTGATGAAAAAGATGATGACCCAAAGTTGTCAAACTTGTACAACCTGGTAATATCATCAACAATTCAATTTGCAAGAACATGCTTAGGATCTTTTAGATCCTTGATTACAACTTGGTGAGGTGAAAACTATATGGTTTTATCTTCACTTGAATGAGTGATTTTATATACTAATAGAAGGTTACAATAAAGACTTGGAACACACAATACATCATTGAAATGACCATTTTCTACTTGAATTGTTCCAGATCCTTCAACACTAAGAGATCTATCATCACCAACAAATATTTTCTTGGCGTTACATTCATTTAGAGTAGAAAATATGTCTTTATCCTTAGCCATATGATAAGATGCTCCAAAATCAATAAGCCACTTATCAAAAGTAGAAGTAGAAGGTGTATTGAAGGAGAAACCAGAAGCAAAAAGTGCATGTCCATGAGAAGAAGAAGAAGACGTAGAATCAATACTGATGTTGTGATTCTTCATCGTTGCTTCTAAAGCTTCCATCTTCTGGAAACATTTGGACTCATCATGAACATCTTTATCACAAAATTTGCAATGTCTATCAGTCTTCTTATTTTTATATTTTTCTCCTTCGTCTCCATTAGCAGCAAAAGTTGTTTCAGTGGGTTTGGGACCCTTATATTGCTTCGATGATTTTGCTTCTTGGGATTCTTGGGTTTATCTTTCTGATGGATAACTAAGGCTTTGTTGTAGGTACCTGCAGTGCTGATCAATCCAAGTTGTACTAGTTTATCTTGCTCTCTAATCAAAGCATCAAAAAAAATTTCAAGACTGGGTTTTTGATAAGTTGCCCCTAGATCCTCTTGCATGGCATAAAAGGTAGATACAAACACAAAATATGCACTACCTAACTTAGAATGAATAAGATAGATGCAACGATCTTCGTCTATATTTATCTTACATTCTTCACATAAAGTTATGAGTGTTTCAAACTTAGATAGATAGTCTTCAATGCAAGAAAAATCACTTGGACATAAAGTTAGTACTTGATTTTCTAACTACTGTGCTCGAATAATATTGTGTTTACCAAACACAGATTTAATATTTTCCCAAGCTTCTTTGGGTTTATCAATTGATTGTAGGTGGAACCTTAAATAAGGAGAGATGGAAATTATGATTAATCCACATGCTTCTTCATTCTTGTTATCCCATTTGGATTTCTTATCAGCATCAGTGGTTGATGTTTCCTTTCCCAAGGTAATTTGGTACAAGCCTTTACTTCTTAGTAAATATTCCATATGGGATTTCCATTGGAAGTATTTGGTGTTGGTAAGTAAGAGATTACTTGTAGAAGCCATATTAAATATGTAGATAATACAGAATTAAAAACTGAAATTGATGATCTGAATGGAAAGAGCTCAAAAAGTTATGCGGATTAAAAAAAACGACACTGAAAACGGACTTCGGATGTGAGCGTTATGTCCTTTTAAAAAAGACATAAACGGTAACCAAATGACCACATGATAGTGTAAGTTGCTTTATGAAGTGACCCACTTTTATAAAGAGAAGTGGGGATCACTTTTACAATGAAGTTACTTTATAAAAAAAAAGTTGCATGCAAAATAAATAACTCTAAAATAAAATATTAAAACTACTTATAGTGATTCACTTTTATACTTGAAGTGAAATACACTTTACAATGTTAGCATGAACTTTTTCAAAAAAAGTAACAAAAGAGAGACTTGAACTCAAGACCTCTTACTTAATAGGGCAACTTTTAACCAAATGATCTAGCAAAACATATTGTAATATTCAGAAGGAGGATTGGGGGTATTGTTGTTGTTGTTGTGGAAGAAGGACACAATGGAACGATCCTCTCAGCCCATAAATGTACGAAAATGATAGAAAATGGAGATGAGGAAACTCGGCTTCATGATCTTGATCTACAACAGGAGTAGATCTTCAAACAAGCTATGATACCATGTTCGACAACACAGGTATTCCAACAGAGGATGAACACCTTCAGTAACCACTCACATAACCAAATCAAAGATCAACACACTGATGTTTTCACTTGGTAAAACCCCTATAGGGAAACATCCACACCCCTAGCCAACGCAACCACTTGGAGAAGTTTATTAATGCAAAAGAAAAAGATTACAGAGATATTTTACAAGAGAGTGTCTCACAATCGATCATCGGAAAATGACCCTCCATGCTCTTTAAATAGAGATCAGGGACCAATCGGGTGTTAAGACACAGATCAATGGTCGTTAAAATCGAGGAGAGTATGAACCGTCAGATCACTCTATGTTGGGAACATATTGTGACCGTCAGATTTCCTAACTACAAATGCATACTAATGCATACTAAAGAAACACACTAAGAAACACACTTTTACCTAACAACATGTTAGACCAAGTAGATCTTAACTAACTCCTAAGTGTCTAAATATCCTAACAAACTAGAGGTTGGCGGGGGTAGGATTTTTGCATCCTAAAAGGATATTAATGTAAATGTTCATGGGGTCTCATATGTGACCATAGATAATTGGATATTTCTTGTGTTCACATAAATTGTTTTTAAATGATGAAAGGTATTAATTGCTTGATAAAATCTCAATACCTGTAATTTGTTGTGACTTCATAAACTAGGTCAACCAAAAGGATATATCTTTTGGGATTATAGAATTTACATATACTATCATCATAGTACTAATTAGGTCATTCGATATGAAATAATGGAAATATCAAGCTAAGAAGGATTTGGAGAATTCCCACAAGCACAATATTGAGGAGGAGATTGCAACAACAACTTCAATGGGAACATGGAGTCACGTCTTGCATGGGCATCAGAAAAAGAGGTAAAAAATCAACACTTCTAGCCACCCACTCCACCCACTTCCAGTCACATTGTGACTGATTTCAACTTTGTTCGTTTGTTCAATCCTTCTATTATCCTAATAAGCATTTTAATGCGAATAATTAATAATATCATGGAATTATTGTTATTGTTATAAATTTATGTATCAAGCTTTTGATTCCAATAACACTCTTTCAAATGTTTGCATGGTTAATTTTAGGGGTTATATATCATCCATGAGTTAATTTTCCATTTTTTTTTCCAAAAAAAAAAGATTCATCAATTTCCATTTTTTCTAAAGTGATTCATCCAAATTCTATAGAACACAATTATTTTACCTTAAAAATAGCCCAAAATTTATAGAATATATATAAAATCCTTAGAAATTTGAAAATGTTTACAAAAATATAGCCAAACATTTTATAGTTTGCATATTAAGGACTAGTAAGATTCACCAAGGTTTCTACATTATGAGATAATTTTACATCCTTAAAATTATCTCTCGTTGGGTTTAATGACTAAATCATGTTTGATTCCTCTATGGTTAGGGTTTGCATAAATTGTGGACAAGTTAAACAACAATTTGTGTGTTAATAATTGTAGATTACCGAAATCAATTTTAATCTTCCAAAATTGTTTTCCTAAATATTTTAGCCGATGAGAACAAAGATTGTGTGATTTCAAGCAATGATGATCCCAGTTTGGGCTTACCAACATATACTAATATTCCTTCAATACCCATTGGAGTGCAGGATGGTGATCAACATGATCAATCAACAATTAGTGCAGGATGCTAATCAACATGATCACTCAACAATTTCAAATGGAGAAGATTCTACGATATCAGGAAGAGGAAGAAGTGGATCATTCAACTTTGACTAGGAATTAAGTGAAGCCATGTGGACAAAGGAAGACCAACTGTACAAAATAATTCATACCATATGGGAACTTGTTCTTCGGTTCTCAATAAAATTTTCTCTTTGACATTTGAGGACTTCGTTTCTAATGTACTTGAATGCTTTTAATTATAGTAATATATCTTTTTTTGAACCGAAAGTATATGGTCATCTTATGTAATCTAGATTTAGATGTCCTTTCTAATGTACTTGAATGCTTTTAAATATAGGAATCTAGAACTAACATAATGGTTCCTATTGGTGTATATCAACCACTTTTAATAATGTGGTTGTGTAGCATAACATTCTATTATTTGTATAAAATTATTTTAAATAGAATAAATATTTCAATTAAAAATAAAATAAGTTAATAATGTTATCATGAACTATAATTTGATAAATTTGATAATTATTTATAACCTTAAAAATAAAATTTTGAATATTAATAAAGTAATAATGATATACAAACAATTTTATATGACTTCAGATTTCTCCATAGTATTTAAGTTTTGCATTAAAAATTCTAAACATGCATTCAAGGTTATTATCTCTAAAATTGTCACAATTCACAACTTGAATATATTCTGTTGGATTACTGAGAGGGGGGGTGAATCAGTAATAACGTAATTATAATCCTTTTCTTCAAATGTTATATCAATGTAGAATTATTATCCAATAATGAGCAATAATAAATGAACAATCACACACATAAACAGTACACCAGTGTTTTACGTGGAAACCCAAATTAGGAGAAAACCATGAAATGTTTTTTCTTATATGTCTTGAAGAATTACATTCATTGGAAGCACCAACTTCCTTTGTTTTCCAGCTGCAACTGGAAGGAGGCTCCAACCCCCTAGTTTCTCAGGATACAACCTGAGGGAAGCTCCAACTCCCCAAATATCTGGCTACAACTAGAAGGAGGATACAACCCCCAATTTTTTCCAGCTACAACCACCTGTCCTTTCCCCGTCCTGCCACCCTGAAGTAGAGGTAAAATGATGGAACCACTGTCACACTATCATTGTGAGATATACCGCTGTAAACCTATACCAATAAATTTGAACCATGTATCAACCATGCATCAACCTGTAATCAACCTGTACAATAAACAAGTGCATCAACCATGCACCAACCTGTAATCAACTTGTACCATAAACAAGTGCATCAACCATGCACCAACCTGTAATCAACCTGTGCCATAAAAAAGTGCATCCAACCATGTACCAAGTATGTTCCAATCATGTGTCAACTACTCATCAACTATGAATCATCAATATGTACCAACATCATCAACTATACACTTCATGTACCAACATCATCAACTATACACACTTCATGTATGTATGTCAACTCATCAACTACTTGTCTCAAATCCATGTACTCAACATGTGCTACAACCAAAAGCCCTTTCTCATCATTTTAATCATCCAAATCTGATTTGTAGCTCAGAATAGACCGGGTGTATATGATCACATTCCTGCGAACCTTCTTTAACTTAAAAGAGACTAGCATTTTCATCAAACTTTTATTTAGTCTCACATGCCTCGCTTTGCATTGGGCCAACAACCCTAAATTGAAGTGTAATCATAACTTGAAAAATACAATGTATAAAGATCCTAAACTGGATACACAATGTTCTTCAGGTAGTTTTATGCAATTCCTCCAAGTGGCACTCTACGAACTCACAAAAGGAGTTATAACAAAAATGGCATACCTTGGTTGAATTCGGGTTTATTCCTAGAGCGACCTTGTGAGCGTGCCCCACACACAATATTTGATGAAATCATCCAAACTATTACAAATCATACCACATAATTTACCCTAACCAACACATATTTTCTCACTAAATTTGGATCTTTTATGAAGAAGTTATGACATTTCACCCGAAACACCTCGATTTGACTAGTTTCAGATTCCACTAATAAACCCCATTTTCTACAAGAGTGTAACTCCCAAAATACAACGATCCACAAGAATTTTTTTTACCATAGGCTACTTGATATGTTTTCTCACCTTCAAAATCAAGATCTGAATCATTATAGAAAAAAATTCGACAGTGAAAATGGTGAGATGACCTCGAAAATAACATACCTAGAAAGCACCATCAAAGAATTAATCCTTCCTGTACTTGGCCTTTTTTTCTTCACTTTCCCTCATAATTTTGTCTAGGATATCATTTATATACCCCAAACACCTATATAGATATTCAATGTGTTCAAGTGTATCCAAATGAGAGAGCCTTGCCTCCTTATTTTATACTCAAGTAGCTTCCTTTAAAACATCTTCAGGTCACTTGGTTCCACTTTCCTATTTTTAGGGTTGGGTCCACTTCTAATTCATCCATTAAAATTATTATTGAAATAATTTATTTTGTATTCACTTTGAATTATAATACACTCATCACTTCACTTTATTATTTACCTTTTAAAATCTCTTAAACCACTTTGATTACTTTGACCTTTTGGGGCTTCTAGATGACATATGAGCATCCTCCAACTTCGTAAGGCCATAACTCTCAAACCGTGAGGAGTTATGTGACGTTCTACATACCACCATAAATGGAATGACATGTAATATCCATATATAATAGTATTATCTAAAAATATATCGTAACTCATACTATTACCCTTCAAACAAACTTGGGTCCATTACCCAAACGTGGGGTCTCCAACTTCTCATGGGCATAACTCTCTAACCGTGAGGACTTATGTGACGTTCCACATACCATCGGAAATGACATGACAAGAAATATCCATCTAGGATATTTTCCCTAAAAAATTCACTTTTATTCATCTCATTATTCCACAATTAAGCATGGGTTCTCTTACTCCACAAAGCGTCTTCCCGTGAGGGATTTCACCATAAGGGGACCACTTTGGAGTTCATCCATATTTACTTCTTATCAACCATGAAAAAACAATAATGAGTCGTATTTACATCAAACACTATTGGGTCCATTACTGGAACCTCTGTGCTACGGGTCTTTCTTCAAGGGTTGACATCAATGACAACCAACCTTAATCAACATATTCATCAAAACAACAATCCATGACATTAACTTGATGAAAGAAACTCAGGGTAATTCCTAGTTCCCAACTTATCATTGGCATTGTTTAGTCTGTGAAATTGAATGCACACGATAGAGACACTTAGAGTCAGAATGCCAAAAACAAGCAGACACACAATGTCCTTATCCTCCCTACAACAATACAAAATTATGTAGAGATATCGATGCACAATAAATGCAAAAAAACATTTCCAGAAGCCTTGATTTGATGGAAGTAATATTTTTTTATAATATGACGAAAGTGTGTCGAAAATATGTTACTCTTTTGAATTGTCAAAATTAAAGTAATAGTTTTTTGATCAACCAAATAAAAAAATCAGCATGCATACAATTTTCATCCATTCTACGAGACCCAATGATCTATGAGAAGCAAATTAATATTCTCTCATGCAACCACTACCAAAGATGAACCAGACTTCACTAAAAATATTTTCCTGAGAAAGTGAAAAAAACTATGGGACAGAATTTGGTTCACTTCAAATTAAACGCCGAAAATCTAGAGTGACTGCAAGAACAACAAATGGACATGTGTTTGAAACATGAAGTAAAATGATTAACCCAATGCCAATAGTAATTGGTGCCACTCACCTTTACATTCATTTTTTATACAACAACTTCATGGAACACCCAATATATGTACACATGCCATTACATGATCGTTTGTCAAACTACAAGCTAGAAAATATAGTAATGTCTCTCACAAACATATTTCATTCTTTACTTCTATATTTTCTTATGTTGCTAAAAATGAATAACTCGAAAAATGATATTAGAGTTGTACATGAGTAGCGTACCCAAGTTCTTTTGTAAATATAGCTCAATATATCGGATGAAAGGTCTCTCCTTCACATCATTGTTATAATATCACAATGGAATTCTATTAAAATTTATTAGGAAGCACATAGAATTTAGTTGTATAAGGAAATTATTGAGATATTGATGCATGCAGGTGTTTGTGTGAAGAGTTGAATGGAGAAATGTTTTTTGAGATGAGAGAGAGCATATTAGTTCTCAAGGTTGTCACAATTTCAAAGGATATTTGATACAATTTCATTGTCACACAGGATTCACCTTGTTGACCAATATCTTATCATGCTAATTCATAAAGGGGGTTTTTAAATTGTGAAAAATAAATTCAATATATTGTAAGTATTGGGGGATGGAGGGTATTGGGGAAATACTAGAAAGAGCTACAATTTACAAATATCAAAACCATTTTTCTCGAGATCAGGATTTGTGGTTTATTCCTCCGCGCTATGCTCTCTGTGGCATAGAAACCTGGGTAGGGGTTGTAGGTCAACCCATTCCCACTCCCCAATCCCATTTTCAGGTCCCCTTTTTAGGTTTTTGCGTTCCCATTTCTGACACCCCTTTCCTGTTTCAGGTGCCATCTATGGMAACGTACTCTGACTTCTCCTAGGCGATGCCCACGTGACTTCCACGTGGGTCGAGAAACATGGAGGATTTTGATTTGGAGGATGTGGACTATAAGGACTCCCCCCCAGATCCCTTTGCCTTCGTTTCCCACGGTGAATTCTTGTAATTACTCCAGAACTCCCGCCTGGCTCCTCGCACACTCCCTCATTCACTGCAAGCTCATGGCTCCGATTGTCTCGAGCATGCATACCCCCTCCTTTCACATGAAGTCTCTTTGAAATTTAAACCTCCCTCCCCCAACAACCAACCTTTATCCCCTATCAAACCTTCATCTTCTCCTCCCAAAGGAAAGGTTTACACTTCTGATTATCCAAAAAATAAATAAGACAAGGTTGTATCTTGTAGAGGATACATGCCTCAACCTCCTTCCTCCAAAAAATTTTCATCCCGATGCATCAAGGAAAAAGGGGCTATGTGAAAATGGTCATAGGAGACAACAGTCCCCTCAACAACATCCCTCATCTTTTAGGGAAGTCTCTGGTTGGAAGGTTTAATGGTAAATCTCGAGCATGCATACCCCCTCCTTTCACATGAAGTCTCTTTGAACTTTCAACCTCCCTCCCCCAACAACCAACCTTTATCCCCTATCAAACCTTCATCTTCTCCTCCCAAAGGAAAGGTTTACACTTCTGATTATCCACAAAATAAATAAGACAAGGTTGTATCTTGTAGAGGATACCTGCCTCAACCTCCTTCCTCCAAAAACTTTTCATCCCGATGCATCAAGGAAAAAGGGGCTATGTGAAAATGGTCATAGGAGACAACAGTCCCCTCAACAACATCCCTCATCTTTTAGGGAAGTCTCTAGTTGGAAGGTTTAATGGTTTAATGGGAGAAAAGGCCCTAAGAGGTTGGATGCAGAACCAGTGGAAACCCTTAATTGGATACATCCCGAAGATACATATTCTGTCCAGAAACTAGATCTCCTTCTTTTTTATTTCGGATGATGACTGTGAATAAATTCGAAGACAGAGCTAGTGTTGGGGCCTGTCCGGTCTATCCCTGAAACCCTAGACCATGGACTTCGACCCCCTTAAGGAATATATGATGGTAATGAAAGTGTGGGAAGCCTTTCCCAACTTGCCTTTATCTTTTTGGTCCAGGGAAGCATTAGAAGCCATTGGTAACAAACTGGGATCTTTCGTAAAACTTGAACCAAACTGGGATTCGAAAAATGACCACAGGTGGGTCTGGATTATGGTCGAAGTAGATGTAAGATAAGGTTTAGTGGGAAACACCGACCTAGTTTATGCTGGAATTACTTGGCACCATAAGGTAGACTATTGGAGACTACCTTTTAGGTTCCATGGATGCCGTGAAATAGGTATCATTTTCTCTTAGTGCTCCAGACTCGCGCCAATGCAACAACCCCCTTCTAGAAAGTGGAAAACCAAGTATACAATTAAAAAGAAGGATTATGTGGAGGTTGTCTAGGTGGAAGGAAAAAATGAAGAATGTCACTAGACATTGACAAAGGGGTGCTCTCCAGTCAAGTTCTAGAATTTTTTTTTAAACAAGCTTATGTTTCAGGTATGCCTCCTAATCCCATTTCTTTGCCTCTTCCTTCTAGTCTGGTGATGTTTCCTTCAATACCCTCTCCCTATATCTCCCTCCCTTCTCCCAGGTCCTTCCCTTCCCTTGAAGACCCCCTTTCTTACTCCCCTCCCTTAGTTTCATCGGAAGCACTGCCAGTACAGAAAGTTGATCCCATGAGAGTTCCTCCGCCCTCTCCCCTTCTCAAGGAAGTCCCCTTGATAGTTCCTTTCCCCTTCTCCCCTTTTCAGTCTCCTTCTTCTGCCACCCTCAAATCCTCCCTTCCCATAATTCCATTTCCTCCCTTCCCTAAAGCTTCCCTTCTCCCCAGGGTAATAGATATGCCCTGAGGTCTAAATCTCGAGAGAACTCTCCTTCCTTTGGAGGTTTTTCACTCAATCCTGCCTATCTCTCTCAGGAAGGAAGAAAATCCTTCATCTCGAAAGAAAAATAGAGAGAAACTGTGGAAATACACAAAAGCACCCAAGAAACCATCACAAGGTCCCTAAGAGAAGGAAAATACCCTTCATCAAGGGAAAAATGATCTTCCTTTCCTTCAACGCGTGTGGGGTTTGGGGTTCCCCTAAGAAGTTATCCCTAAAAAAAATTCTCCTAAGCCTAAATCCGGACATAATTCTCATCCAAGAGACAATGTGTTATGGTGAAAAAACCAGAGAAACCTTCAGCCCTTCACTTAGGAATTGGTCTTTCAGCACAATCGACGCTTCAGGTCTTTCAGGAGGTCTACTCACTAGATGAAGCCCAAATTTCCAGGCTTTTTCCTCTTCTTTCATTCTCTCTACAGTTTCAATCAAGTTACAACATAATAATAGCAAGTTAACCTTCTCGATGGTGAATATTTATGGTCCTTACTCTGATAGGACCTCCTTTTGGGAGGATTTGGTCTTTGCATGCATTTTTCGTGACCCTTTTCTTGTGGCGGGAAGATCTGAATATTGACCTATCCTCAAGGGAATTATGGGGTGCACACTCTATGGTAGACAATAAAATAATTTTTTTCCTATCCTTTTTAGAGAAGGTTGGTTTGGTGGACATTGAACCTTTGAATCTCTCAGCTACGTGGAGGAATTTCAAAACATGGGATAAGGAGGTTGCAAAAGGATTGGATTGGTTCTTAGCTTCCAAAGCCCAACTAAATCTGGGCTGAAAATTTATATCGAGGGTAGAGGTGGGAGGTATTTCATACCATCACCCTATCTCCCTACATTGGACTTTAGGCTTTGAGTCCCCCCCTATACCCCTTAAATTCTTCCAATATTGGCTAGTAGAGGAATATTTCAAGAACTTGGTCCTCTCCTCTTGGGTCAATCTTTCCCCACTGAATCCTGCCCCTCTCATGGTGCATTTTGCAGTAAATCTCAAGAACTTAAAAAACGCCATAAAAAAATGGCTCCCTAATTGGAATTCCAAGAGGTATAACTTAATTTAGGACACTAAATATAGATTGGCAGAGGTCTTTAGAAATATGGAGGAAATCCCCCTTACTGTTGGATTACTGAGAGAGGGGGTGAATCAGTAATAGAGAAATTTAATCATTTTTAACCATATAATCCAAGTGTTATATCAATGAAGAATTATCATCCAATAACTGCAGATTAAATAAGCAATGAAAAAATGAACAAACATACACATACACAGTACACCAGTGTTTTACGTGGAAACCCAAATAGGGAGAAAACCACAGAATGCTTTTTCTTATATGTCTTGAAGAATTACATTCATTGGAAGCACCAAATTCCTTTGCTTTCTAGCTGCAACTGAAAGGAGGCTCCAACCCCCTAGTTTCTCAGGCTACAACATGAGGGAAGCTCCAAATCCCTAATTCTCTGGCTACAACTAGAAGGCGGCTACAACCCCCTATGTTCTCTGACTACAATCTGAAGGTGGCTACAACCACCTATCCTTGCTCTGTCCTGCCACCCTAAAGTAGAAGTAGAATGATGGAACCATTGTCAACCTATAACTATGAGATATACCATTGTAAACCTGTACCAATAAATCTTAACCATGCATCAAACTATACCTCAACCTGTAATCAACCTATACCATAAACAAGTGCATCAACCATGCACCAACCTGTACCAAATAACTTGTAATCAACCCGTACCATAAACAAGTGCATCCAATCATGTACCAAGTATGTACCAATCATGTGTCAACTACTTATCAACTATGACTCATCAATATGTAGCAACGTCATCAACTATACATCTCATGTATGTGCCAACTCATCAACTACTTGTCTCAGTCATGTACTCAACATGTACCTCAACCAAAATCCCTCATCAAATTCATCATCCAAATCTGATTTGTAGCTCTATAATAGACCTGGTGTATATGATCACATTCCTGCAAAAATTCCTTAACTTCAACAACAAGAGACTACCATTTTCATCAAACTTTTCTTTAGTCTCACATGCCTAGTTTTGGATTAGTCAACAACCCTAACTTGAACTAATCATAACTTTGTACCTGTAATGTATAAATATCTGAAACTGATAGACAATGTTACTCAGTGTGTTTTATGCAATTCCTCCAAGTGTTACTACTTGTAACCTATCATAAAAGGATTTATAGCAAAAATGGCATACCTTGTTGAATTCTGGCTTATTCTAGAGAGCGACCTTGTAGAGCGTTCCCCACATGAAATA
>SNQJ01S0090621.1:39522-50993 GCA_010110895.2 Picea sitchensis
AAAAGGCCTACCAAGAAAGGACAATCTTACTACAAGCAGATCCAAGCTTCATCTTGTGAAGCATTGCTCCCTCTTTCTTCAATCCATTCATCTTCATTTCCCATTCAACATCCCCATCATTCATCCCCTCTCATTTTTTTTCCCTTTCCATTCCCCATCCCCATTTTCCCATTACTAAAACACCACTCTTCAACAACATTTTCCAACATTTTCCCATTGCTGAAACACCACTCTTCAGCAACATTTTCCCCCATTTTCCCATTGCTGAAACACCACTCTTCAACAACATTTTCCCCCATTTTCCCATTGTTGAAACACCACTCTTCAGCAACATTTTTCCCCATTTTCCCATTGCTGAAACACCACTCTTCAGCAACATTTTTCCCCATTTTCCCATTGCTGAAACACCACTCTTCAACAACATTTTTCCACATTTTTCCCGTTGTTGAAACACCATTTCTTCAACAATATTTTCCATTGTTAAAACATCACTCTTCAGCAACATTTTTCCATTCTTTTCCTATTTCTGAAACACCACTTTTTCAGCATTGCCCATTTCTCCATTACTAAGACATGACTATTCAACATTTCCTGTCATAAAAACATCTTCTTCAGCTCTTTCGCTCTCACTTCTCCTATTTTTCATACTACATTCTATCCTTTAACTACCTTCCCCCATGATTAAACAAACCCTTGATACAATTTCTCTCATAATTCCAAAGTTTCTCCCATGATTACTGCAGATCTATTATGAACAGGCACTATATTTTTCGAAGTACGAATCAAAGGTAAAGATGGGGTATGTAAACTTTATATGTAAATACAATTGATCTATGGCTAATGAGAAGATCCTGATTCATTATTACCATACACTTAAAGTCATTATTTCAACCGTAGTTGGGGGGGAATATTGAAAATTTATGCCATCATTTCACACGAACTGACTATCGTCACTTCTTTTTACCCATTATCTCGTCTTTTCAACATCATTTACATGCCCTCATCCAAAAAACTTACTATGTTCGGGTGCGGTTACTTGGCTCTATGACTGTGCATTTTATTGAGTGGAATAGCTATGGGAGGTCCTGTTATACGATACGAACCCGCCACGACAACCCGGCTAGAATTGTATCCAGAAGTCTACCAAATCTTTCAGCAGGCATGCTGGCTACGTTATTTTCAGAGGCTCCAGGGGTTTGATCAACAATAGGTTCTTCAATTTGCTCGGAATATTCAAGAAGACCATTCTATTGTTCAAGGGGTTCATATTCCAGTCATAGAGGATGATATAGCACAGGTTTTGGGTCTTCCCGTCACTGGCATTCGCTGGTTTAGCCGCAAACACATTATTCTTAATGCCCAACGGGATTTTCTGTTGCCAAGAGAACAAGTTGAGCCTAAAGCCCAGGGTGTTCGACTTAGCTCGTTGCCGCCTCCTTAGCCGAAAGTTGCAGAGTTTGTCAAGCACTACCTTACCTGTGAAGGCCGATACCAGGTAGTTTACTAGTACAACTTTGTTTTGTTATCTCATTTACGACATGCTAGACTGGTGAATATTCCTTACTATCTGCTCGGATGTATTAGAAATATGTCGCATTATTGTAGATAGGCTAAAAATCCCATCCTCTCCCTCACCCATCACCGTCTCATTCAATTACTCATCCAAAAGGGTTTTTCCCAACAAAACCCTCTCCTAAACAATCCACCCATAAACCCTCAGGAAGTTGTTGAACATCCTAAAAATCCTCATGAAGAGCAACCACAAAACCTTCCTGACCCTCCGGAAATACCTGTTAATCTGCCTACAAATCCAATTGATCCAATTAACCCTCCTACCATACCAAGTCCACCCCACAATTTACCAGAATCATCTACTCCTACTAATCATATCCTTAGCGATGATTACGAAGAAGATAAACCTGATAACCCTCCATGCTCCATCACCGAGTAAAAACCCACTCGCAAAAGAAAGAAGCAAACTACTACTTTTCCTGCCTTTTTACCTAAAAGATGAATGAGGGATTCAACCAAATAAGCAACTACTACCACTACCCTAAACCCCCAACCCATTTTTCTAAAAGCCCATACACCTCCACCCTCCCAAATCCCTGAGTTTTTACTTGTTCCACTCACGGACACTGAAACACAAGAACCAGAGGCCTAGGGTTCTGCAACATCATTTTCTTTACATCAAGTAGCTGTCACACAAGAACCAGTTACTCATTCATTAGCTGTCACACAAGAACCAGCTACTCATTTAGTAGTTGTTACATAAGAACTAGCTATAGTTGTTACACAAGAACCAACTATAGCTGAAACACAAGAACCAGTTGATGACTTTATTCCTGAAATAAAAGAATCAGATGCCCAGGGTGTTGCGACATCATTTTCTTTACATCAAGTAGCTATCACACAAGAACCAACTACTATTCAATAACTGTCACACAAGAACTAACTACTCATTCAGTAGCTGTTACACAAGAACCAGCTATAGTTGTTACACAAGAACTAGCTACAGCTGAAACACAAGAATCAACTACTGATTTTATTTCTGAAATACAAGAATCAAATGCCCAGGGTGTTGCAACACTATTTTATTTACATCAAGTAGCTGAAACACAAGAATCAGTTGTTGATTTTGTAGCTACTCCACAAGAACCAACTACTGAGGTTGTGATTGTTACACAAAAACCAGTCACCCCTCTTGATACACCTATGACAGATCAACAACCAGAACCAACAATGGCTTCTCTCTTACAAGAGAATGAGTTTCTAAGATCAAAACTAGAAGCTTACAAGCAAGAGCTAGTAATGGAAAAGGAAGCCTATGACAGGGAACTTAAATTGTATACCTTATCTCGCGTAGTGGCCATGGCAGAGAAAAACACAAAAGATGATCAATATAGAGAGTATATGTGCAACCAATGTGGGGGTATTTGTGATCAAGCAGTTTACAAAGTGGTTCAGATCCCAATGCCTGTAGCTTCCCCTGCACCTACGAATTTTGCAGTTAAAAAAGAGGAACACAAATTACTTTGGCTAAACCACATATATTCAAACTGGGAAGGCTTAGAGAAAACACACAAAGAATCTCGTGCCCATAAGAAGCAGAATGAGGAGTTAAAAATCAAATTGCTCCTGATGTTTGATTTGGTACAAAAATCGTTGGCTGCTAGAAAACCATCCTTAAATTACTCTCTTTTCCTTACGGAACGACTTGCATTCTTTTAGATGAAATCAATCAAAGATGGAAGAACTTATGCAGTGTTCAAACCATAAGATTTTGTTCAAACTTTTGCAGAAGACTCTACTATTAATCAGCATCTACTATGTGAGTTATATCTTCATAATGAATCCATTCCTGAGAACAGACAACTTAATCTTAATCCTCTTGTTGGTGATATCCAGATTCGGGCACTCGCCTCCTTCCTTGCCAACCAGATTACGTGGAAGAATGATTTTCTAGCTGCCAGGCATAATGAAGATAATTGTCTCCTCTGGATACGGCCAGAACCACAGAACGTTTCCACCTTTGTTGCATAATATTATCATTTTTTGAAGAAACCAGGCATGATTCAACATATGCGGAAACTACAGGCAACAATACTTCAGGATTGTCAACAGTTTATTAAATCCATAGAGACTGCTACCCTAAAAGAAAATAACATGTTTTGGCAACAATATTCTGAGAAAAGGCAGGAGCACAATCCCTTTAGTCCTACCAATCTTGAGACAACAATCTTCCGGGTACCCAGTTACATCAAATGTGTCCAGCAATGCGCTGAAAATTGGATAGGTTATCAGTTCCATTTTCCCATTCTGTAGATGCCAGCAGACAAGTATCAAGTTCATCATAGGTTGCCCAAGAAGGTTGAAGTAGTAGCCTAGCAAAGGCTACAACATGTTCAAGGATTCAGAGCCCCAACAGACAGTACTTTCTACATCTACTGCTTAAGTAATTTGCACGCCCAGAGTCAGTATTCAAATTCTGATTTAGATTGAAGTTGCCTAAGGACATGCAACCTTTTTAGTTGGGGGGGATGTTAGGACTCTATAATGTACCTTTTTGCTCATACTTTTTTCTATCATTACGTCCTTTTCCCACTCATATTTAAGCCTACATTATCACCTTAATCTATTTTTCCAAAGGTATATAATGTTTCTTCTCTTTGCTATATGTTTAATTTGTTTTACATGTAATTTTACATTACTTTCATACTTAGCCATTAATCATAAATATATAGTTGCTAAAATAGTTTGAAGACTGCAGTTAATATATCATTGATGCTTGAAGACCACGTTGCTGAAACAATCAAACAGTACGCAAATCTCGTTGCTGAAACAGTCTGTGATTTGCAATGTTGAATCAGTATTTCACATACAACAGTAACAAGAAAAGATAATTAAAGGAGCTGTTACACTGGCCGCAACAGCTGTACCTCAAGCCAACACCATTACAACCATCGTTGATGCTTGAAGACCACGTTGTTGAAACAGTCAAATAGTATGCAAATCCCATTGTTGAAACAGTCCGTGATTTGCGATGTTGAAACAATATTTCACATACAACAGTAACAAGAAAAGATAATTAAAGGAGCTATTACACTGGCCACAACAGATGTACCTCAAACCAACACCATTATAACCACTGTAACAACATTTTGCTACGGAAGATTAGAATATCCTATTCTAGCATAGAAGATTAGATCAGACTAAGAATAGGATTTGTAAGTACACATGTAATTTTATGCTTAATTATATTAAGAGGATTCTCCTCTTTAAATAGAGGAGAAATCAGCATTAGAAGGGAGATTACGGAAGGCTTAGCTAGAAGGGAATTATAGAGAAGGAGCGTGTTCACTTTTGATATTGTAACTTGTTACATTGGATAGATGAATAAAAGATCATTTTGAGCATTTCTTCTTAGTTTCCTTTCATTTCCAGGGAATCTTGTGAGAAGGAGAGGGCCCACCTTCTTCACAAGATTCACCCATTAGTTTCTGTAGTGTGTTAAGTATTGTTTTTATTCATGCCATGTTAAAACTATGTTTTGTTGAAACTCTGTTTCAACTGATTGTTGCATAGTTTTCATACAATTCATTCCTATGTAATTGTTGATCATTTTGATTGGTAATTATGTTTGCAGAATGTGTTTATGAAAGTGTGATAATCAAAGACAGGTGTTGAAGATTCCTACTTGGGGGAATAGGGTCTTGTTGTCTGTTACATAATAGTTAGTCTTCTTTGCAATATGTTGAAAGGTTCATTTTCCCTAGGTTACTGTTTCTTAATGTAATCCAGGATTCTTATGATAATTATTTTCCTTTGAATCTTGAATTCTACAATAGATAGATTGCTTTTATTGTAATTCAAAGTAGAACTTCGGTTTGTTCAAAGCAAGGTGTGATTAGTGTAACTTTTACTACAAATTTGGATTGCTTTTGAGATTGAGCATATACAGTGTGTGATTTCCTTTGAAATAAACAAACTTCCCTGGGTTGAAAATTTATGTAACACTTGATTGTTTTAATTAATAAACAATTATAGTGACCAACAGTTAAATGAGTTTTATTTTTCTCTTTTAACCACCAAAAGCCAAGGATTTCGGTGGTTAATGAACTCTTCACAGGTTCGCCTAAACCACCGAAACCTGTAACTCTCCCATTTTCTTAAGAAAATCAATTCCGATGTTTGTTTCAAGTTTATTTACAAACAATAGGCTCTCTAACAAGCCTATACAAATTTAGAAATAATTTTTTGGAGTTCTCTCTCTCACATAAAATTGACAAAAATGATGGTGTTATTTTAGGAGATAACAACTGGCTCCTACTTGGGGATGGAATCCTCCCAGTGAGGTTCCAAGAACAAGTAGACCTATGCATGTCCAGTTATCTTGAAAATTTTGCCACTTTCTCAACAACCATTCACAACTTGTATTGTGTTAAGTCCATTGGGCTATGGAGTCATCTATCCTGAGAAACTTATCTTTGGACAACCTGTATCCTACTCTACTTATTCAGCCAATAACTAAAAACAATCTAAATGCTCATATGAAGAGCTTATTCAGTTACCTACTCCTACACTAACCAACCATACTGCCTCTTGGTTAAGTAAATGTTGACTTCCATAACAACCATCCAAGTAACTTCAAAACTGAAGAAACCTTATCTCTATCACTGCTCAACAACTGATGTTTGAAATGTAACAATAGTGAATAAAACTCATTCAAGAAACTATACTCACCCATAAACATGAGAGAGCTGAAGAAATCTGAAATTTTCAAGTTCCCTGAAATGTATGATTCCATGAAGGCTGCCATTGGGTCTTGGAAACAGAGATCAGAAACATATTGATCCTCAGGAAAAAACTGTACATTTATGGCAGCCTCCCGCTCAGCCGTGACTATTCCTTTGCTAGAAGACTGATCACCTTCTAGCTCTCTTGAGATTAACTTGTGATCATTAATCATAATGACTTTCTCTTCAAAAAAATGGTCATAGGATGATGATGAAACGATGTCAAGATCATAAGAATAAAGATCATTTGAAAAAATATAATTGCTTATGCAATCATTGGTTACCATAGGCTCATCCTGGTTAGCAAACTGATCATAACATTCTGACTCATACCTGTTTCTAGAGCACTCAGCAAATATTCAAAAACTATGACTTGAATCTGAAATAGACTCACATGCTCGTTGTTGTTCACAAACTGCTTTACATTCATAATCTCCATGTTCAAAATCTAAACCATACTTATTGTCTTCTTGATCCAAAATGGAAACATACTCACGGTTTTCTTGCTCATAAGGATGCAGATTTTCAGAATATGATAGCATATAAGTCCTCTTGGCAGCACGGATGTTCTCTTCTACCTCGTGAACATCTTCAAACAACTGAGTTAAGAATGAAGACTTCCTTTCTAGCAGAAGAAGGGCAAGTTTTGAATGAAGACACATAACATAATGTATCATGGCAACTGTCTCTATCGGTCGGACCTTCAAAGGCAAGTCATGGTAGATGCTGTAAAATCTTCGATTGAAGATAGACAAAGCTTCACCCTACTCTCTCTTCAAAGCATAAAAATCAGCAAGGTATGAATCTAGTGATTTGTACTCACCCCAGTACTTCTCAAAAGCATTGGAGAACTCGATCCAAGAGCCAATAGAATCAGCTCTCAAACCCTTAAACCATGCAACAACATCTCTTATTAGAGATTTAGAGAAAAATCTCATGATTACATCTTCATGAACAATCTAAAAACGATCAACAAAATCCTCAAAGGATTCCAAGTGCCTCTCAGCTGAAACTTGATTCTCTCCAGAAAATTGGGGAAGATATTCATAATAGTCAAGAGGATAAGGATGAACGGGATAGAGCAAGCTTAAAGGTTTAAACATATTCATCCTGATCTTGGTTTGAGAAGCAGTGGGCTTCTCTTGA
Source organism: Picea sitchensis (assembly GCA_010110895.2). Classification (NCBI taxonomy): domain Eukaryota; kingdom Viridiplantae; phylum Streptophyta; class Pinopsida; order Pinales; family Pinaceae; genus Picea; species Picea sitchensis. The sequence goes on from SNQJ01S0090621.1 coordinate 46,965, forward strand.
GGGATAAGAGGTTGATGAAAATTTTCAACAGTAGTGACAGCAGGTACTGAAGTCTGAGTAGGTTTAGAATCAATTTCAATCTCTACAGAGTTATATGGCTGATCAAATTCAAAAGGAATTTGAATACAATGTTCGTCTTTATGAATGGACTGAGGTAAAGCTGTTGAATCTACCTCTACATTGAAAGAAGGATGCAAGCTTTCCTCTTCTATGGTGGTATATATACAAGAAGAATGACAAGTTTCTGAATATATAAAACACAAAATAATTCTCTTAACATGCGAAGGAAAAAGCATGAAAGAGTTGATAAAGAAATACAACAGTTCATGAAGAAAACTGATCAACTGATATCTGGAATAAAACTTCAGCCTCTTCATCTTCTGTCAACTAGATTCTCCCAAGTGGAGTATTTGTAAACTCAGATGGATCAAGGAAATTAGAAGCTTTGTAAAACTGCCCTAGTAGAACGGCTAGGTTTTCTTTTTTTTTAACAAACAAATTTCGCAGAATAGACTCTATCATAGGCAGACTGGTATGTATATAGGTATAGATCTTTTCTGGTTTTGTTTGTAAAGAATTCAGAGAAGAGGAACAGTCCTCTTCAGGGACAGATGGTTCAACCTCTTTCCCTAACCTATGTACAGAAAAATTCTCAGGAAAAGGATTTATAACAACATAATCTATAGAAGGTTCATCACCCTTTAAATCCTCTGATTCAAATACAATTTTATGAAAAGAAGAAGATTCAGCAAAAGTAGACATAATGGAAGGTGTTCTAGGTACAAATAAAGAAGCAGTACCTCTTGAGATATCTAATCTAGATGTCCTTGCTGATATGGAAGTTTGCCTTTGTAGAGCTCTTCCTCTTCTGATGATCTTCTTGAATAAGTAACAAAAGTTGTTGGTGGCCTTTGTTGATTTTCTCTGATATAAGCCCTTCTCTTCGAAGCCACAGTTCTTCAATGGAGTCGACAGATAGAAAATTTCAACCAATAAAATGTCCAGACTTTGTCTATCATCAAAGTTGGATCTATGTCGTGTCCCAAGGAAGCTGAGATTCAATATTCTCTCCCCGACAACGACACCAATTTTTTAGCTCTCCAAGAAACTCTTTGGGGTTGAAGCCAAAGATGCTTGGTAACTTAAGAATATGATAATTTAGGTATGTTCGGATCAATGGGATAACTTAATGGCTAATGAAAAGGAAATCTTATCATGCATTTGAATAAGACAGTGCTTTCAGAAATCAATAATCAGACAGAGTAATTGGAACAAGGTATGAAGAATACTAGTCTAGATAACCAAATACAACAGTCTGCAGGGTCATACAAGATAGCAAGAAGTCCTTTAATTCAAGTTCATGAGATTAATAAGAAGATAACAGTTCTTAGAAGCTGAGCTAAACTAAAGTAAAGTATAGAATAATGAAGTACATGAATAGAACAAATCTGACATTGACAACAAAATAAGACTACAATTCATATCAAGATAAGAGTCTAAGTACATGAGCCAAAATGTATATGGGATTGAACCCTTTGTTCTTCTCATATCTTTAACTTTATAGATTTACAATAAAAATTCAGATCCTAGAAGAATGGATCAGATATGCTAAAGATAGAAAGTCAAAACCATTTTACAAAAAGAGAGGAAGAGATCCTCAAAATGAGGTCAACTCCTCATTTTATGGTCTTGAGATCATGTAGAACCTCTGTGTTGTGCAGATAAGCCTTCCAAGGCTGTTTGACATATCTTGAGGAAGATGAAATTGGAATTTTCCAAGTTTAGAAAAAACCCTGATTTATTTGCCCAAAAATAGGTGCCAAATCAACTTGAACACCTCTTCTAACTCTTTTGCATCAAAAGTGGATCTTAGATTGGATCCTATAATTCAATATCTATCTTTAGAAAGAGTTTTCAAGAGATTCAGCTGAGAAAAACTTCGATCTGGGCAAAAATACTCCTTTGCTGCCATGTAACAGGTTTCGGTGGTTAAGGGAGAAACAATCTGGGCCTATTAACCACCGAAAAGCTCTACTTTCGGTGGTTAAGAGAGGCAAAATCTAGGCCTGTTAACCACCAAAACCTATAACTTTTGAAAAACAGATCTTTAGAAAATTAATTTGCATGAGAATCGCAATGACTCGGCTTCTATGAGATAGATATGACTCGGCTGTCCGCATTCGACATAGAAAAGGGCAGGATGCACATGGCCTTCCTCCAAGCGCAGGTTCCGTATCCCAAGGTGATATCGGACTATAAGAGGGCCACCTTCGAATTCCAGGCAAAGGACGTGCACCCAGCAGATCAGATGGATCTGCACAAACAGACAGGTGAGATGGTTTTCCATACATTGGCACAGTCTTCTGCTTCAACAGCCAAATCTCAGGTGTTGCTCAACAATGCTCAAACGCAGCTCAAGATGGAAAAAATATCGTCCTTTACAAAGGACAACAGAATTAAGACTTTGGAGGAGCTGGTCCTTAAGATCGGCTATGATCCTGCGAACTTCAAAGCTGTAGAAGAGATGATAAAGAAGAAGAATGCATATATCGCCTCCTTGAGGAAACAACTGAAGCTTCGTCCTACAGAAGACTCACAGACGAGGGAGATAGCAGAAAAAGAAGGCGAGAAGGACGAAATGCTTAAGTTGCTCATGGAGCAGAACGTCCAGCTTAAGGAAATGGAAGCAAAAATGGAGAAACTGCTAAAGGAGAAAGACTAGATGAAGTCTATGGAAGCCATTCCATTGACTGTTATCCCAATCTCAGGTACAAGAACAACAATAGTAACAACAATCCCATCCGCAGCACTAGTGACACTACAGGAAGGGACAACCGATCTTGCCAAATCCATGGAGAAAATGAACCTGCAAGAGACAGAAATCAGCAGGCTGAAGAAGGAAATTGAGAACCTCCAGGAACTCAAAACCTCTTTCCAAACCAGCCTATCCAAAGAAAAGTAGGTAACTGAGCATCTCAGGAAGGAACTACAGCAGCTCCAAAAGGAAATAGTGGCAGGGAAGACTTTGGCTGAAGTCAAAGAAAATGTATGGACAGACATCACAAAGTCCATAAATGATATCTGGCCCATGATCCAAATCATGTTTGAGTAGAATGAGTTGGTCCAGAGGAGTAAACAGGCTATTGAAAAGATCAGAATATTGTCAGGAGATAGACCAACTCAGGCAAATGATATCATCAAATTCCTAAATTTCAAGACCAGAGAAGAGCTAGAAGAGCTGAAGATAGAAGACAAAAAAGAGACCATCCTTGAGGTCAAAAGGGTTTTGAACAAGAGAAGTCTAATTCTCCAGCTGGACGAAAAGGTGCAGGTCATGGATCAGGGGTACAAAAATTCTTCAGCAAGATCGAGGCTCTCCAGAAGAAGGGTCTCCCTGGTCTAAAGGTTATTAATGACAAACTGATGACACTCCGAGATTACAAAAAGAGATTGTTCGAAGTGTCTAAGGACAGTTCAAAGTTTGCTGGCATACAAGGGAGTATCACTGGCAAAGCATTCCTGGATGCTCTTTAGTTGGACATCAGTATCCAACATGAGATTCGATACATTTTCCTCACTAAGCCCACATTCGCTAAATATACGGAAGTGGACGAAGTGTATCAGAGATTGCTCAAAGTCACTGTGCCTAGTCACCTCAGATGGGGAGAACTCTGCGATCTGCTCGATTAGCAGATGAGCTGTCCAGGTCCAGTCACCTATCCAGTCAGAAGAGGTTACGCAGGAACCTCACCAATGGCCTACCCCAGAAATTCCACATGCAGTTGTACCAAGTCATCAAGCAGTTTTGATTAGTTAAATTAGTTAGACTAAAAATAGAATGAGCACGTCCTGATCAGTTATGACAGAAACATTTGTAATTTGAATTATAAATACTTCACCTTTCGAAGTATTGGGGATTGTTGATCTTTACACCCTGACGCTATCAGACTGTAACATTTTTGAAGAGATCTGCCATTAATAAAAAGGAGGCACTTTTACAGGATTCTTGCGTATGTTCACTGGTGATGT
>SNQJ01S0090622.1:8249-28178 GCA_010110895.2 Picea sitchensis
GGAAGAGTAAGAGTCAAGCAAGCAGGGGAAGAGAAGGAAATTCATATGGGAAAAGAGAGTAGTTTTTGTATTCATATGGGAAAAGAGAGAGTTATGAGGGTTGGAGCTTGAAGGAAACCATAGTGGGAATGTGTAATAACTTGTTGAAAGTGTAAATTCATAGGGAAATAGGGTTGTATGCTTGTGAGTAATATTATGGGAAAGAAAGTGTAAAAGTGAGCAAGCAAGTTTCTATTGAGAGTATTCTTGTGCAACTGTAGATTCCTAGAGTCCCCAACAAAGAGATTTATTGTCCAACATATGTTGGAGCCCTCGAGTGAAGTGGAATAGCTTGAGGGACTGTGTGGTAGAGAAGGAGATCCCATTCCTTGGATTGTGTGGGTTGAGGGGAAAGAGATATGGCGGATTGGAATGGTTGAAGGAATTCAACTATTGAGAGGGGACAATAGCCAACCTTAGGAACCATCATTTTTTGTGGATTCAAAGCCCCAACTTGAGGGTGACTTGCTGTTGAGAACTATAACAACAAGTCTACAGTTGGGTGGAATGTCCTTCCTCTGTAGGGGGTTTCATATTTGATAATATAAGTGTCCATAACCACTGTGTTTAATTATGTTGAATGTTGTGTTAATTGTTATGCATTTCACTTTGAAGTTTATCTTATTTATTTCTATCTTTTGTGGGTAAAATGATGCATTCAAATTTGTGTTTTTATGTGATTGGATGTTGTTGTATTTGTTTACTATTGCTTGGCATGTGTAAATTAATTGCATTTACATTTTGAATTGGTATGGATAGTTGCATGAACTTGAATGTCACACTCTGCATTTTTATATCTTAGAATTGGTATCATAGTTTTTATTTTGTCGTTTTTAGTAGTAGTGTGACTCAACTTGGAGGTTGGGTATGTTACAAGTACCCCATGTTCACTTTGTTTTTAATTTTTTACACCTTTCCACTTCCTTTCATCTTCAATGCCTAACACCTTTTCCTAATCATTTGATATCTTGAGTGCCTAGGTATTTTTATGCAATTTTGGGTGTTTTCACATGTGCCATTTTCCCATGGAAAAGAGAATTGTGTCTCATTGGGGCTTCCACAAGCTATCCTATTTTTTTTTTGAAAAGAATGACTTATTTTAGCAAACAAGTCATGGATTAGCCATTATTAAAATATTTTTTAAGCATTTTCTACAAAATTGGTATGTCTCCTCCCTTATATAAACTTTTTAAACCTATTTGAGCTCATATACTTTCTTAAATATGTTATTACTTCTTCAAATACTCATTGCATCCTCATATAATTATAATTACTCCCCATCAAGCTTCCTGGCCTCCATATACCCCTTCTATTTGCCTTCTTATTTCATTTTACAATTGTTTCAAGAGTTCATCAAGGTTTTTTTGCATTTATTCTCTTGGTTGTGACTTTTGGCACTTCATTCATTGGAGGTTATATACAAAGATCTACACCTTCCACTTAGGCACTAAAGTCTAAATTGGCCTAGGTGCATTCCATGATTTGAAAATTTAGTTATATGATGTGAAACCAAATGGAAATAAGAGTGTGAAACGAGATGGAATTGTTGATACATTTGATCAAAACAAGAAAAGTAGAGGGTTTAAGAAACCATGTGTGACTAATTCACATAAGTCACCTTAATCTCATTCCATAAATAAGATTTGATATTATCCTCCTTGTCATCCCTGTAGAGATTGGAATTTACACAAGTTATTGGCATAATGCTAAAGTTTCCATATTAAACAAAATAATGTGAAGCAAAAGGAGAACCCTCATCTTAATATTTCCCTTATTGGATAATCAAAGTATCATAATAAAAAAGGAGTTGCAAGGGGGGGAAAGAACAAAGTTAAAAAACATTCAAATTTTGCTTCTAAATTCTCTCTCAATTCTTGTGTAGATCATTTCAACTCCTTATCTAATGATGTTTCCTGTTGATTTCCTTCTCAAAAGGATGGTCTAATTAAAGGAGCCACAAAGGTCAAATGATGCAAGAACAAAGTAAAAGAAAATGAGAGAAGAGAATTTTGCTCCCAAGAGAATCACGTGTTGATGGGATTTTCCCTACAATTGGTATTAATATATCCCCATTAGTTGATTGGAAGGTTATTGATAGAAAATGTGTTTTACTGCACTATGATAAACGAGTAAGAAAGCTAACTACAACTTCGATAAATAAGAAAATAGAGGAACTTGTGAACTTATACTCAATGGATCTTCCAATCTTGAATGGATGAAAAAGAAGATGAGTTTTTGTTCCCATAACCCTATACACAAGACAAACCAAATACATTTCCTACTTTTCAAGCAACAAAACCTTGGATATAACCTTTTAAGCAAAGACAAAAACCTTCTATATTTAATCACAAGATTTCAATGAGAATAAAGAATGTGAATTCAAGTAATACCATCAAATTAATTCAAGTAAAGAGTGGGAAGAGATTATATTATCAACAAGAAGAAACCACATTAAAGAAAGCCATACCTTTGTTATGGAAAGATGGCTCCAAATAATTTATCATTGTAGTTTGTTCCTCTTCAAGGCTCACTTATGTCCAATGGCCTTCAATGTTTTTAACATTCCTCTTCTCTTCAATCTCCCTTACGTAAATTGGACCAATGGAAGAAAGAGTGCAAATTGGGAAACCTTTTGAATGGAAAGAAGATAATCACACTAGCAACTATACAATTTTCACACTGTCATAAGTTTGATACATAAATGATCTAAATATATCAATCCCATGTCAAGGAGGTCTTTTATAGCATTTTAATCATTATAAGGTTTTTACATGAGAAAATAGTCCATCATGTGGAGGATTCCCAAAATGTTCATGCTTTGGATGCACTTAAGATGATAAAGATTGAGAAAATCAACCTTGGTATGCATAATTATCAAGTTTATCTCCGCCAAGTGGGATTATATGGATTTTAGCCTATTATGAGAATAATTGTGCACTTCTCGATGGATTAAGAACATAGGCCAATTCAATTAGGTACAATTGCATATTTTACCATTTTTTTTGGAAGTTTATCCATTTCCATATGTAGTAGACCATTTGTGGTTGTATTCCAAAGTTAAAATTACTTGTTTTTATTTTTTCGGGAAAATCTCATGATAACATATGCCCCCTAATGTATGAGGGTAGTAGAAAATTTCATAGCCACTACATTGGACCATTAAGAGCCTATAGAGGAAGTCATTGGTTGGATAGAGGAGAAGGAAAATACCTAACACAAAAAAGGGTATGATAACCATCCTTTATTTCATGAGTTGAAGATTCCCATGCTTTTTCTTGAGTAGATTCAATTACAAAATATAAATGGATCCATGGATCAAAAAAGGGAGAGATCATGATATAATACATGAAAATGGCTCATGGATCATGATTGGAAGGCCATGCCAAAGTACACCTACATATTTATACATTATTGTAAGGCCCTCGGCACCAAGCCCAGATGCACACACTTCCACCACAGATTGAAACAAAGGAAATCAAGCAGGTAGGATGCTCGGTGAGAATGCAAAGACAACAATCTTTATATAGGGGAGAGTTGGGGTTCCTTGGGAGTGTGATGTGCCAAGGGGAGACTCCACCTAAGCTGCCTTGTGACACAAGTCAAATGACAAATGATTTGATGAAGGGTTGAGGGAAAGACTTGGGTGCTCCAACAACGAAGGAAAATTAGCTAAGGCATGGGGGGTGCACTTAGGCAAGTCAACTTGACTCACCTAAGGGGCGTGCACCCTAGATGATGAGTCGGTTAGACAGATCAATGGGTCAACCAGACGACAAAATAGAGCGTTCAATGGGTCAACCAGACGACAAAATAGAGCGTTCAATGGGTCAGCTGGGCAAGTTTTCCGAATGCACCCACATGAGGATTTTTCCCAAACTTGCGAAGGGGCATGACTTGGTGAACTGATGTGTTGGCTCACCCATGGGAAAAGAGACACGATAGATGGGCGCTTATAAATGCATAAGGGTGCACAACCAAGAAGGCAACTTGTAATACAAGGAGATCAAGAGAGCTCTATGGTTTTGAGGTAGAGGAAGAGGGCAGGTTCCCTCAAGGAGCCAAATCACTCCACTTGGGAGGACTTGTGTTGCCTTAAGGAGGATTTGGTGGATAGAGTTGGGAAAGACTCTCTTGGACTGATTTTGAGGAAGTCTAGAAATGTAGGTCTGTTGGAGGCATGTGTGAGGTAGAACCAAAGTTTGTGAAGTCTACATAAATGAAGAGATGAAAAGTTTATGGTTAAGGGCACGTCTGAGGTGCACAATAGGAGGTTGTAGAGATGGTTGCGACATAGAGTCTTGGTTTGACGAATATGTTAATGAGTGTCTTGGTGAGGTGAGGCGAGTCAAAATTGTAAATTGAGCCGATAATGTTCATATTGTAACTATTTCACAATAACAAATACTTAGTCGGGTGTTATGCACAGTTTGTGCCGCCCACACTATATCTATGTTTCTCTTGTCTATTTCTCTATTGTTCTCTTGGTTTCTCATGTTCATGGATATATGCTTAAATATGACTAAGTGCTACAATTGTTAACAAATGTCTAAGTGTACAAGAGTTGCATTAGAGTAGGAGTGTGACTCACCAATATTCTAGAACGAAGTATGGGTATGATCTAGGTGAAGAGGCATAGTCTGCATGAAGTATCCTTGGTGTTTCCAAGTAGCCAATTGAGAAAGATCGCAGTGCCACATGCCCTCTAGGGGTGCACGATTGCAAGATTCAACTATGCAATTGTTGGGACGTGATAGATGGCATAAGAGCTTGATCGTTGCAGATTTTGGAGAAGGGTTAGGGATCTCTTCACCACTATCTCGACGATAGATGGTATCCGAGTAAACTTTGAAGGTAGTTTTTTGCGAAGGCAGTTAAGTAGGAACGTTCACAAAATTGGTGAATCGTTCAGTGGAGCGAACCCGTTCATCGCAGACTTTGCATCATACTTACGAAAAAGGTTCTGCTGATAATGCAGTGGAAGATTGGTCTGGGTGCACACCTTATATAGACCAAGAATAGAGTTTGTGGTGAGATGAAGCACTTGGATAGGGTGTGTGATCGCAGAACTCATTGAAAACCTGATCACAGAGGCAAAACTAGTTGGTTTGATGTGTGATGGAATTTAGTGGAGGACTTTTTGTGCACATCTTGAGAGGCATGATTGATGCATGACTTGTCACACATATAATCACATAAGTGATCACATAAGAAAAACATAGAGAGTGATCGCAAAAGTGATTGTAAAGGGGAGAATTTTGGGGTGGCATAAAGAAGCTCTACAACAAGCAGTTGGTTGGGCATACTTCATCGCAAAACTTGTCAAAGACTTGATCACAGAGACAAACCTAGTTGGTTTGATGTGTGATGGAATTCAGTGCCAGACCTATTGTGCACATCTTGAGAGATTAGGTGCAGAGTTCATTGGATGAGCCGAGCACTTGGGCAAGGCAGTTGAATGCAGGATTGTTGCACGACTTGTCACAAATATAACCACATATGTGATCAAAGAAGAAAAACGCAGAGGGTGATCATAAGTGGTAGTGAAGGGGAGAATTTCTAGGCCATAGCATGTTGAAACACTTGGGTGAATGACTTGGGGTGACCTAGAGTATCTCCGCAATATACAATTGGTTGGGCATGTTTCCTTCATGACGTTTTTTTGTCATGCATCACCGAGAAAAACAATTGAGTTGAGTTGGGTTGTTGGATGAGATCACAAACTTTGGACAAGGTGACTCTTTGTAGAGTTACAATAGTCGATTAACAACAGTATGACTTGAAAGTCGGGCAGTGGGTGCATAGATTCTTGAAGTGAAAGTAGTCAAGGTGCGGAGATGACAAGACATTGGAAATGAGTTTGATCGGTCGCATGCAAATTTTGGGACTTAGACCAATTTCTGAAGTGGACAGATGGACTCAACCTTGTATCATAGTGATGGTCTTGTATATTTGTGGAATTGCGAACGATGATTTAGGGGAATTCGTGTGGAGACTTAGTTTCTTAGGCAAGTGGAGGTACAAGACAACAAACTTGAATGGTTGTAGTGAAGGATGTCATTGGAAAGGTATGGTTGATTTCCAGTTCTTGCATTTTCTAAGTGTTGTAATGAATACTTTGAAAGGGAAGTTAGATGAATTGGTGGTTCAACTGCACTCTGTTTCCATGATGAAAACCGACAAACTTGAGGGTGACTCAAGTGGTGTAGATTCAAAGAAGTCTTGTAGTAGTTTGGGATGCCTTGATTGGGAAAGCATGTGGAGATCTTGGGGTGGCCTACTTGGATGAGTCTTATTGTGGACTTAGGCATATTTCGATGCATGTATGGAGGTGGCTTGAGGAATATGCCTAACTCTTTGATGAGGCACATTGGACAGGTCATCGTGGTGAAGTGGGAAGTGAAGTATGTACATGCCGAGTTTGAGAGGATGGATGAGGCGCCATGGTGTTTTGTGGCTTAGCCAGATTTTTTGGGTCATGTAATGGATTGACAGTCACGACAACAATGCCATAATTTGAACACTTGCAACAAGTGCAAGTTAGTTTCATTCCAAGATATGGATGGAGTCAACAAAGGAGTCGACCAAGAATTGTTGGAAGTCAACCTGAATGGAAAAAATGTAGACCAAGTGACTTGGGTGGTGTTCGCTGGTCTTTGGTATGGGGCATTGGATGAGGCAGAGCGTACCTTAGTGACTTGTAGACGATGGTGCAATAAATCAGATATTTGGCGGGGCTCATTGGTTGATGTTGGCAGAGTTTGGTTCAAACACGTCTAAGGCACATAAGTCCTTTGAGGGGAATCATTCTACTTGAAGCACTTTCGACAGTTCTTTGGGATGTTTGAGGATTGTGAGTGCATTTTCCACAGTCATTGCAGATGTTGAGTTGCAAAGAGGTGAGTTGAAGATTTGCGTTAGTTTGGAGGATTGTACGAACAAACAGATTGCAACACGAAGAGATTACTTGGGCATGAGAATTTCTATTGCTTTAGGAAACATGGTTGAGGGTGAAGCCTAACCATTTGAAGGCATAGAGAGGTAGATGCAACATAATGGTCGAGTGATGAAGTAGTGGGTCAAAGGAAATTTGGTTGTGTAGTTCTTGGGGTAGACTAACTAATTGTGCCATGAGGTGGACAATGAAGCCAAGTTGTCGCATATGAATTCATTTTGGGGTGATTTCATAGTGAAAAAAGGTGAGGTCAAAACCTTTCCTTGATCCAAGGATTGTACTTATGGAATGAATTGTAGAAGGGAGTGACCAATTTGTGCATGAGGGTGTGCGGGCTCAAGGAGCATGGCGGTTGGATTGGCCATTCAACTAGTTCACGACTTGGGTGAGAACAACGACATGAAAATGGGGTCAAGTGTATAGACATGCCAATAGGTTCAAATTGTAGCACTTATACATTGAGGAGGATCTCCTTGATGAACATCAGACGATGGCAACAATAGTGAGGCAAGGATGGACACTTTCCTTAGTATTTGGAGTTGGATAGAGTGATGGAGATGTGATAAAAAAGACTAAGTTCAGGCATGAGGATGTGCATGCTTGTAGATTGGGCATGACGATTTGATTAGATACCCAACCAGTTTGAGATGTGGGGGTTGATAGTGCATGGAGGCATGGACTTGAGTTGACGTACGGGCGCAACAATAAGATCACACGATTTCAAAACTTAGGTGAAATTTTGAAGTGAAGTGGGAAGCAATTAGTTGTAGCAGGAAACAAAAATGAATACAAAACCAAACACGAATAAGGAAACAACATTACAATGAGAGAGTGAAATAGAGTTGGGTGAAGTGACTGCATTGAATCAAGAAACAAATTGTGCAAATTTGGGTGCAATACAGTTTGGTTTGTGGAAACTTGGGGTTTCCACTTTGGCAGAATTTGAGGTTTTCGATTGGCGTGAAACATGGGGTTTCCAGGAGACTTAGTTGTAGCAGAGGCACAAGTTTGGGTAGAGACTTGAAGAATGAATATTTTGTGAATGTTGCTGAGGATGAAAACGAATTAGGGTGGGGGAGTATGTAAGGTCTATGACACCAAGCCCAGGCGTGTGCACTTCTACCACATACCAAAATGGAGGAAATCGGGTAGGCAAGGCACTCAATGCGAATGAGGAGACAAAAGTCTTCATATAGGGAAGAGTTGGGGTTCCTTGGGTGCGCAACATGTTAACAGGTGACTCCTCCCAAGATGCCTTGTGACACAATTCAAACGACAAATGGTTTGATGAAGGGTTGACGGAAAGACTTGGGCACTCCACCAACGAAGCAAAATCAGCTAAGGCATGGGGAGCAGACTTAGGAAAGTTAGATCAAATCAGCTAAGGGGCACACATACCCTAAATGATGAGTTGATTGGATGTATTGGTGGGTCGGCCAGATGTTAGAACAAAGCGTTTGGTTGGTGGGCTGGGAAAGCCGCCTGAACATACCCACATGAGGAGTCAAACCAACCTTGCGAAGGGGCGTGACTTGGTGAATCAACAGGTCATTTCATCCATGGGATAAGAGACACAACATATGGGAGCCTATAAAGGCACAAGGGTGCACAACCAAGAAGGCAACTTGGAAGACAAGGAGAGCAAGAGAACTCTATGGTTTTGAGGCAGATGAAGAGGGTGAGCTCTCTCAAGGAGCCAAGTTTTTCCACTTGGGAGGACTTATGCTGCCTTAAAGAGGATTCAGTGGACAGAGTTGGGTGAGATTCTCTTAGGCCGATTTTTGGGAAGTCTGGAAATACAAGCATGTTGGAGCCATGTGTGAAGTGGAACTAAATTTTGTGAAGTCTGTGGAAACAAAGAGATGACAAGTTTGAGGTCAAGGGCATATCTGAGGTGCACTATAGGAGGTTGCAGAGATGATTGTGACAAAGAGTATTGGTGTGATGAATCTGTTTAAGAGTGCTTTGGTGAGGTGAGGTGAGTTATGTGACTCTACCAAAGTTGTAAACCAAGTTGGTTGTGCTCATATTGTAACTATTTCACAATAACAAAGATTTAACTGAGTGTTAGGCACAATTTTTTCTGCCCACACTATATCTACGTTTCTCTTGTCTATTTCACTATTGTTATATTGGTTTCTCATGTTCATGGATGTATGCTTAAATATGACTAAGTGTTAAAGTTGTTAACAAATGTCTAAGTATACAAGAGTTGCACTAGAGTAGGAGTGTGACTTATCGGTAGCCTAGAACAAAGTATGGGTATGCTCTAGGTGAAGAGGTATAGTTCGGACGAAGTATCCTTAGTGTTTCCAAGTAGCCAAGTGAGAAATGTTATGGTATCGCATGCCCTCTAGGGGTGCATGATAGCAAGATTCAACTAGGTACACTGAGGGGACGTGACAATTATCAATACAACCTTTAAGATCAGTGGTATAATTCCCACCAAAGCTCTATGGAAAAAAATCGAAGAAGATCAAGAACTCAAATTTTGGCTTGAAACAACTCCAAATATAGGTTCCCACACTACATGGAAAGGAATCACATATGCCTAGGGTCTTTGATGAAATTTGGGACAACAACACCACTGAGTACAATTGTCCCTATATGATAAGGAGTTTAATTTGAACATTAGAGAAACCATTTGGTTAGAAATAAATTAGGGAAGTGCTTACTAGATGCAAGAAAACCCATTGATAATGAAAATGGGCCTTGTTATAGCGCAATTTGTAGGCTGGGAAGAGCTCGAGCCAACCATGGAACAAGTGCTATGACTTGGGAATCTTACACCCAATGTCACCTCGATGTAGGTCCCACACTTCAAGGGTGACTAGGTCAATCTAGGGAGGTGATCCCGATGACCCTAGGGGGATTTAGATGGATGGAAATTAAGCCCCTATAGGTCAAGTCTGAGTGGAGTGAAAGGTGGAAAGAGATTCCTTGCAATTCAAGTAATTGTTTCCCCACATGTATAACATTTCTTCGGATGATTGTACCTGCCCGAGACACAAGAAAAGACACTTTTCAATAGTATATGTTAGTTGGATCAGAAAGTTAAGCTCGTTGTCCCTAATTTGCATAAATAGATAAAAATATATGTCACCAATAAAAAGGTACTATAAGCTGCTCGATAAATGCTAAAGACCAAGTAGAAAATGCAAGCGAAAAACTAGTAAATGACTAGCTAAACTCAAGATGAAAAACCAATACTCTTAGCATAAAAGATAAGGCTGTGGTAAACACTTGTTTGCAAAAAAGTTATATCAGCCTTATGAATGTAACATTCAATGTATTACAGAAAGAAAATCAGCCATTGAAATCTCCTCAAACTTTGCCAAAAAGTGCGCTAGGACAAGGAGAGTAAGTGTGCAAACTTTGAGCAAAAACCAATGGTTGATAAGAGAGTTATTAAAGCAAGTAAGTTAGGGTTTCTACATCCCTAATGGCTGAAGATGAAATTTTGTAGTAGAAGCAATAAGTACCCCCTAGATGGGGATTCCCTAGTGCTTGTGAGGTGCCCAAGGCATAAGGAAAACAATCCATTTTGCAAGAAGTAAAAATGATAGAAAATCACGTTTCCCAATGCAATATTTTATTTCTCCAATGCAACAAATCAATGACTAGTGCATTTATTATTGGGTTAATGGAGTCACAAGGAGCTTAGAGAAGCTACCTCCTTGGGGGTGTAATCCCTTTAACTCCCCAAGGCAAGTTTCTCTAAGCTAAGGTTTAAGCTAAGAGGGTACATGCCCTTATACTTCTTTTAGCAAACCCTTAATCATGAGATGAAGCAAACAAAATGATGAAGGCTATGTTGGGGGTATATTCTCTTATACTTCCCACCTAGCTCCTAACACAACAATACTTTACTTGAATAAAATGATAGCAAGAGAGTAAAAACCATACCAAGATCAAGAGAAATGCTAAGACAATTCACCACAAGAGCTTGAAAGCATCATCCAAAGCTAGCGCTAGGCCTTCCTCGATCAACCATTCATAAAATATCCATAAAGCAAGTGCACAAGAGTTAAAAGAGCCAAGGGGGGCGAAAATTTCAGACCAAGTCTCTCACAAGAGGGAGAGTTATGTTTACAATGAGATCTTATGATCTCTATTTATACAAAATTTGGCTAACATAGCTTGTCCACAAATTAAGGAGTAAAACACAAGATTAGGGGTCAAAAACCCTAATCTCCCCCCCTTAACAAAATAATATTAAACAATTCACTTAAAATTTCATCTTTTGCACAAATTAAACCCTAATTTAGGAGGACATCACCCCTTTAGGGGACGTTTTGCCACTTTGAGGAAATCGTTGGTGTTGGAGAAGGGTGGATGGGCCTCCAAAGGCCACGTGTCAAGCATATAGGCACTCATACATGGTGAATACACTTCTCCTCCTCAAAATTCCATGTGTAAATGAGTGGCACCTCACCACCAAGCCCTAACCCCCTAGGTGATGTCATGTCTCTAGAAGTGACATTTTGCCTCTCCTAGGAAAAATGTTTGGCATGTGGGGGATAGTATATGTTGTCCAAGCCATCTTTTAGGCCTTCCAAGTTTGATATCTCTCTTCCCACATGCAGGCCCCTAGCATCCAACCTGTGGGATTGTATCCCCATGGAAGCCCAAGCTAGGCTTGTTCTCCCAAAACTGTCCACCAGCTAGGTCCTACAATGACAAATGAACACACCCTCCAAGGATCAGAAGTCATAACATCATGATAAGTTAATCCAATCAATAAATAATCCATCCAAGCATGTGCATCAAATATCACCATATCAAATAATTAACAACTCAAAGACACTATGCGACTTGTTAAGGTTAAGTATGGGAGGGTTGACAAGGTGTCCTATTGGGTAGGTCTTGCCCTAGGTCAAGGAGAGATTCCAAGAGGTCCCTCTCTAAGCCATGTGAAGTGTATGAGGTGGATGGGGTCAAGACTCAATGGGAATAGGGATAATGACATACTAGGGGTCATAATGTCTCATTCATGGGTGCCTTTGTAGAGGGTGTGTGGTACCTTTGTCTGCAATGCACTTTTTCCAAGCCCATCATTTTCCTTTTATCTTTCTTTCTTTATATTTTCTTTCATAATAACATAAGGAGAGATTGAAGATCACTACCCTGGCATGGTGACTAGGTGGTGGCAATGTCACCCAAAAATACCTAATGGAAAATGAGAAGGATGGCTCATGATGAGACCCCCTTTTTCTCAGCCATGCAACTGAGAGTCATTTCACTGGTTTGATGACCAGATAATGACAATGTCATACCACTAGATATCCATGGATGTGATAGGTCGTCTCATGATGAGACCTCCTATCCTTCAACTAACCTTTCAAGCATTTCTTTATTATATTGCGGGTCCCCTTTTATTCAAAGATAAGCGTTTCATTGCATTCTTGGGTGATCCATGGGTGAAGCATCTGGAAGGATTATACAAGGATTTTATCTTTTACCCAACACCAACCCCTCTGGGCCTTTAGCCCCTTCTTTCCATAGAATGAGGGACAACCCCTTCCTGGGTCAATGCACCCTAAAATACCAAGATATAAGGAAATGGAGGGGGATATTGATGGAAAATGGTAAGTATAGTCAGGAACGGTACGATGGATCATCAACGGAATTCCCATTAGCAAACCCATTCCCAAGGAAAACCACTTACTAGGGCACAATGTCAACCACCAAGGTAAAGCAGGGAAAAAGGCATAATGTCCAAGCACATATTATCTAATCTAGAGAAATCTAAGATACAACATAATCAAATGGCTTAAATATTGAAATGATGCTCACCATAATACTGACTTGTACCTCATGGAGCAAGCCCACTGCCTTCTGGAAACCAACTAGTGTGGTGAATGCCATCTGTAAACCTATGACCATATGTGGTGGTGAGTGGGTTTTCTATTTATGCAAAGGGTACTGCTGGTCATGTAGTCTCTTGACACTCCATATCTGCAACCTAAGATCCTCGAGACATCATCTCCTTAGTTATCCACAAAATGGGGATAACAGGCCTTAAGGTTCTAGTCGATCCTAACTATGTGAGTGAATGATTTTGAGTCAAACATTGAAATGAATCATTTATTCAAGTACCGAAAATGATAATCAACAACAAAATGTGAGGAAATCAACCACGAGAATTGTCGAATCCAAGGTACCAAGCCTCTAGACCAAAATTCCAAAGAAAATGTGTCAATGTTAATAAGATAATATCCATTGGAAGAAAGGAAATGATGCATCCATTCAACTAAAAAAAGGTAAGAATATATGTGATGAATAATTAAGACATATACTTAGCTCAACAAAACATGCCAAACATAGGAAGGGTGACACAATACTTCCCTTAACAAATAATGATAAGGTAATGATTTAAAAACAACCACTTCAAGAAGGCAACCATGAAGGAATGATTCAATTGAGTTCAGAAAGGAGACAATACATGGGAGAGTGAGCTTTAATAGTCATGATAGGCATATAAAATCTCAACTTTGATAAACCAAGAAGGTAGGCACAACTCAATAATCATGATGACCAAGTAGAAGGACACAAACAGTGAGTTCAATGCAACTACTCCAATCAAGGGAAACACCAATAACTCACAATAGTTCCCAAACTAATTGGGAAAGTTCCCAAACTCACAAAAGTTCCCTTCTTTCCCCCATTTTTGTTTTTGTTTTTATTATTTATTTTGGTTTATTTCATTGTTAATTGAATGAAACAATAAATATAGAAGGTGGTTTCACACATTGCAAGAAACTTAATATATTAAGTGCACAAGAGACCATGTAATGAAAAAGAAAGCAAAGTGATAGACACAACAACCAATGAACACCCAAGCAAATGCCTCCTCTCTAATGGTGGTGATTTACATGCAGAGAGTGCAAAAATACAAAAATCAATAAGTGCCAAATGGAAGTGAGCAACAAAAAAAATGTGTGATAATATATAACATAAGAAAAGGTTGGGAGCTCTTACGAGAATGGGTAGAAATAGACGAGTTAGAAGAATGAGGCTCACAATGCAAACTTGGTCTAGAAGAGTTCCTAGTTCTAAAAAAAATTCTTAGGATGGGTAACAAATGGAAAATATGTTCTACTCTAGGGAAACCCATCATAAGAAATCATTACCATTGGATGTGTGTAGGGTGAATATGCAAGTTGTGCTAACACATTGACATACAACTAGGGGGGTGTGATATAACAAATTTGGGAAACAAAATGTTCAAATGAAACATTTTAGAGGGAATATCTAAATGCATATTATGATTTGGGAATATACTTTACATTTAAGATAACCATTGCCGAAAGAATGATCCAAAAGTACTATGAAATCTAGTTGAATTTCATGCACCCACAAAATTATGATTATAAAATCTTATCGAATTCTTTATGAGCTATTAAATCCATTGAAGTGCTCTCTAACTTGAAGGTTTTGACAACATGCCATTCGATGGAAAAATCAATAGTATCCACTATGGAAAATTAGGCCAATATATCCTCTTTCAAAGAAGATGGAGAAGATAAAGAGGAATGCAAACTATTCATATTACTAAGGGGGGTATGGTATAAAGTTTCAATAACATGTTCATCCAAAGTTAAGGCTTGAAATAACTCTTCATCAACAAGAAATGCTAGGTTTAAAGAGTTAGGCGGATTAGAAGATGCCATCAAACACGATGTTAATACCTTAGTTATGTAACAAGTCTCATGGCCTAGTGTTGAAGGATTACATTCATCCTGAGTAGATATTTGAGAAAAATGGGATGAAACCACATATGATAATTGCAGAGGAAAGCCAAAAAAATTCCCCACATTAATGATGAGTCCTTATAAATATTGGGGCCAACACTTGAAATTGTAGGCATGAGAATCCCAAAACCTACCAAGGGTAAACATTATTCGGGTTCTATGTTAGACTATACATAAGTTGGTCTATGATAACCACTTTTACTTCATGGGGAAAATGAATGGTATGGAAGACATATGACACAACCACCCTCATGCCGTGCATACAATTCCTCCCAAGTAGCATGGTGTAGTCCAAAGGAGCATCCACAACTTCTACATCAATATAAACAATTACCACCATAGGTAATATGTAAATTAATTAAGTCTTATAGAGGTTTGAAAGGATTCCCAATAAAGGCTCTCAATGTAATCTGTGATGGGGTAGGATCAAGAGAACCCATTTTCTTCTAGACTATCGATGATATGACATAAGATGAAGCTACCTCATCCATTATACACTAATGAATGTTGGAATTCCTCATAGTAGCTATGAATTGAAAATTCTTAGAATGAGGGAAACATGGTTACACATTACCTAAGTCTAATATAACCATCCTAGAGTTTGTAGAACCAATGCCTCTGATAACATTCAACAAAGCCTTACATTCCATAAGACAAGTTTGCAACATCTCTACTGTAGACATAACACAATATGATTGTGCCAAATCTGTAAGGACATTGTAATATTGAGAAAACCTATTGCAAGGATTATGCACCTTTCTCTATAAAGGAGCTCTGGGGAAAGTTATAGGAGCCTTTGTTGATTGTGGTTCAATTCACAAAGGACCATTAGAGGGATAAGGAACAATTTCCTCTCCTTTAGAAGATTCGGGGTTAGGAGTCTCATAGTTATGATTACATGCTTGGCTATTCATCGTATCATCAAGTATTGAAATTGTTATGATTGGAAGGGTATCTCATCTAAAATGGGCTTAAAGAGGTTGAAGAGTTAGATGATCTACATTGTCTAGCAACAAGATTATGTTGAGATAAGGGTTGTCGTGGGTTAAATTGATTACATAGTTGATTCCTCAATTGTTTGCTTCAATTTAATCAAGACATTCATGAGAATAATGATCATCCCCACAAATAACACAAATATGTTTGAGTTTGCACCCTTGTTTCTATGTTTGAACTAATTAGTATTATTGTCCCCCCCAATATGTGTCTCATTGCCTTCTCACCCTTGGTTCTTATTCATTTTCTTTTTTAGAAGCCTAGTCACTTGTTTTTAAGCCAAATTTTGATCATGATGAGAAGGTAGAAAATGAATCAAGTTAAAATTGGATGAAGGGAATGAGGGATTGGGAGAACCCTCGATAATGGGTGGATTTAATTGGAACAAGCAACGCATAAGGAAGGATAGGAGTACAACCATGGGTCACTCCAAAGGAAACAATTGTCCCTCCATTAGGAATAGGGCCTCCAAGAAAAGGAACATGACTAATTTTGTTAGATACATAATTGGTAGACTTGATAATTCCATCCATTGTATGCAATTGACCTATATTAGGGGTGGGAGACCCACCTACCCCAAGGCCAGTTGGAAGGATGAAAAATAGGTAACCACATTGAGAAAACATTGGATCTAGTCCTTGGCTCTAAGAATAGATTTTTCCTCCATCTTAGGTTTAGTATACAACAACATCCTCATATATTTTTGGAAAAAGGGACTTAAAGAACCAATCTAACAACAACTCATTATATAAGGGGGTCTTACATAGGCTATTCATACCTTGTCACTAATGGATGTGATTTGTGATAGGTAGAAGTTTTTCTACTTAAAATTAATGAGAATCAAAATCCCAATGTCTTTTCTAATGAGTAATTGAAATTGGTTCAAATTTTTTTAAGCTCAAGCCACAAATATAGAGTAAGAATGACCTTTAAGGTCAATGTACCATGTGGATTCTATGCGCATGAGAGTGCACTATGAAAGTCCAAGTCTAAATCTATCATCTGCGATATTGTTTGAACATTACCACTTGTGAAAGATCCTAATATCATTCAAAGAATATTCTCCATGTTTTCCCTCAAACTTAGGAATGTTCAAGGGTAACTTTGTAGGCATAGGTTGCTAAGTGGCATAGTGTTTAATTGGGTCATTATTCACTACAAAATTTTAGGAAGATTAACTCCATCCATAAAAGGCCAAGTTTTATTCCCTTCAAATGGAGTAGGAGAGGGAGGAGTGTTTCCTCCTCTTGAATCATTTCTTCTAGAAGAGTTACCTCTTGAAGAAAACCATTACCATTAGACGTGTTGGATATTGGAATACTATTTCTAAGAGTTTGTTTATGGGGTAGGAGAAATCCAAAAGGAGGAGCTACTCCTTGAAGTCTAAGAGAACATCCAGTATTTTATGAAGTAATTATATCACAACTCATAAAATTCTCTAAGCGTTTAATTGCGCTAATTTTAATTCAACCAATTAAAAAAGAATACACAACTATGACACACTATCAGGCCTCAAGAAAATATATCAAAAGGGACCTTCAAAATTTGTATCAACCCTTGGTCATGAAATCCAAGTGGTGGAAGCTTACATAAGTGAAGGTAAGAATAGTATTCAAAATCCCCAAGTATGCCACCAAATGTTATGAAATCCAATAGAGGTTGATCAAGGGTCACTCTTACCTACTAGATGTTATCTCACTACAAGCGCACATGCGAGTACCCTTGGGTGGAAACCTAAACTCAATCCACTAAGTTGCCTCTTCACACTATCTGGTTGGGTGAGATGTAGTTACTTGTACTTTAGTGAATTACTTGATGTTGATTATCCATATAGGAATTGAAACATTAGGTGTCAAGGAATCCATTTGATTTGGGTGAGAAATGAGAGGGAAATGCAAGAAAACCTCACACCACATGGTTTCCCCTTTAATTGCACACCATTTTCAATATGGTTATCTTCCTGATTACACACAATATTATAAAGGTATTTTCCCAATTAGTCATCTCTAAGTCTCTAGTTTTTTTAGGCCTTGAGGAGTTTAAAAGTGCCATGTGACCTAAAAATGATCCAGGTGGATATTGGTGGCCACCCACCTATTCCAATTGGCTCCTCGTGTCCATTTTTGTTCATCACGTATTTATATACTACTTTATAATTGTGAGTTCTACACTTTTGGGGCTATCTGAAGCCTCACACATTCTCCAGGAGGATACAAGTGGCGTCTCGCCTAATCCAACTGGCTTATTTTGTATGTTTTCATGTCAACACATCTTGCTATACTTTCAGGGCTGGTTTGGGGACCTAAACATTGTTTTTTTGGCTTTCCATAGTCAAACTATAGACATAGTCAAAGTTTGATAGCAAAATGTGTATCTCTCTGAAAGACCTTTCCAACAGGCTATCACACGCCTAAAACAGAGGTCGTATGCAAAAGTTATGACCCTAGGAAGTTGAGGTACCAAATTACACCAACTTACCCATATGGCCCACATGAATTTTGGCGTTTCACCTTCGAGGGTTAGGTTTTTGGATGTCTAGAGTTTTGGAATTCATGAGTAATATGAAAAGGGCCTATGGATCCTCATTGTAATCCATTTTGCTCAGACAGATGCGCGTAGCAACTACATCTCTTCTCAGAGATAACTACCACCATTCAAGCAAGTTTAAATTCTGCAGTTTTATAGTTTCAACCTATTTCTTTATTTAATAGAAGATATTGTTCACTAGATATTTGTGTTATTCTTCCTATCTCTGTGTTTATTGTATTCAGTTTGTTAATCATTTCATTTCGCTCCTAAATCTGGATAAAAAAACCAAGCCCCTAATGTAATCTATTGTTGGTGTTATGGAAGCCCCTTATAATTTTTATTTTCATCTTTAAAACACATATCCTTACACAAAAATAGAGGATATAAGTGTCAGAAAAAACCCAAACATAAGCGATATTTCCTGATCAAAACATGTACATGAAAATATAGTCTTTTTAAGGTTTGCGGCATGAATCTTGGGTGTGTGCACTTCCACCGTAGACCGAAGCGAAGAGAATTGGGAAGGCCGAATGGTTGGTGCGAATGAGGAGACATAAGTCTTCATATAGGGGAGAGTTGGGGTTCCTTGGGCACACGACATGACAAGGGGTGACTCCACCCAAGTTTCTTGCAACACAAGTCAAACAACGAACAATTTTATGAAGGGTCGAGGGCATGACTTGGGCACTCCACCAACAAAGGAATCAGATAAAGTATGGGGGAGAACTTAGGAGAGTTGGATTGAATCACCTAAGGGGCACACCCACCCAAGATGATGACTTGGTTAGATAGATTGGTAGGTTGGCTAGATGATGGAATGAAGTGTTCGATGGGTCGGCTAGGCAATCTACCCGAACACACCCACATGAGGATTTGACCCAACCTTGCAAAGGAGCAAGGCTTGGTGAATTGATGGGTAGACTCAACCATGGGAAAAGAGACATGATAGATGGGCACCTATAAAGGCAAGATGGCATAAAACCAAGAAGGAAAATTGGGAAGAAAAGGAAAGTAAGAAGAGATCTATGGTTATGAGGAAGACAAAGAGGGAGAGCTCCCTCAAGGAGCCAAGTCACTCCACTTGGGAGGACTTGTTCTACTTTGAGGAGGATTTGGTGGAAAGAGTTGGGAAAGATTCTTTTGGGATGATTTTGGGGAGTCTATAAATGCAGGTCTGTTGGAGGAATGTGTGAGGAAGAACCAAAATCTGTGAAGTCTGTAGAAACAAAGAGACAACAAGTCTGCGATTGAGGGCACGTTTGAGGTGCACCACAAGAGGTTACAGAGATGGTTGCGACATACGGTCTTGGTATGAAGAATCTATGTATGGGTGTCTTGGTGAGGTGAGATGAGTTGTGTGACTCTGCCAAAGTTGTAAACTGAGATGATAATGCTCATATTATAACTGTTTCGTAATAACAAAGACTTATCCAAGTGTTAGTCATGATTTGTGTTGTTGGGTATGTGTTATATTCTTTGCATGTGTGTGTGTGTGGGTGCGTCAGATACGACGACTGCGTATGACGATCCATTCACCTAGGGCTCTGCCATGTGCGCCGTGCTCTTTCCTAGGGGGGTCCTAGGGGGGGGCAGGTATGTCCCCCCCTGGTTACGCGGAGCGTTCGGGGCAACGCCTCGATTTTTTTTTTTTTTTTTGGG
>SNQJ01S0090622.1:35036-50865 GCA_010110895.2 Picea sitchensis
ATCATTATTCTCATGAATGTCTTGATTAAATTGAAGCAAACAATTGAGGAATCAACTATGTAATCAATTTAACCCACGACAACCCTTATCTCAACATAATCTTGTTGCTAGACAATGTAGATCATCTAACTCTTCAACCTCTTTAAGCCCATTTTAGATGAGATACCCTTCCAATCATAACAATTTCAATACTTGATGATACGATGAATAGCCAAGCATGTAATCATAACTATGAGACTCCTAACCCCGAATCTTCTAAAGGAGAGGAAATTGTTCCTTATCCCTCTAATGGTCCTTTGTGAATTGAACCACAATCAACAAAGGCTCCTATAACTTTCCCCAGAGCTCCTTTATAGAGAAAGGTGCATAATCCTTGCAATAGGTTTTCTCAATATTACAATGTCCTTACAGATTTGGCACAATCATATTGTGTTATGTCTACAGTAGAGATGTTGCAAACTTGTCTTATGGAATGTAAGGCTTTGTTGAATGTTATCAGAGGCATTGGTTCTACAAACTCTAGGATGGTTATATTAGACTTAGGTAATGTGTAACCATGTTTCCCTCATTCTAAGAATTTTCAATTCATAGCTACTATGAGGAATTCCAACATTCATTAGTGTATAATGGATGAGGTAGCTTCATCTTATGTCATATCATCGATAGTCTAGAAGAAAATGGGTTCTCTTGATCCTACCCCATCACAGATTACATTGAGAGCCTTTATTGGGAATCCTTTCAAACCTCTATAAGACTTAATTAATTTACATATTACCTATGGTGGTAATTGTTTATATTGATGTAGAAGTTGTGGATGCTCCTTTGGACTACACCATGCTACTTGGGAGGAATTGTATGCACGGCATGAGGGTGGTTGTGTCATATGTCTTCCATACCATTCATTTTCCCCATGAAGTAAAAGTGGTTATCATAGACCAACTTATGTATAGTCTAACATAGAACCCGAATAATGTTTACCCTTGGTAGGTTTTGGGATTCTCATGCCTACAATTTCAAGTGTTGGCCCCAATATTTATAAGGACTCATCATTAATGTGGGGAATTTTTTTGGCTTTCCTCTGCAATTATCATATGTGGTTTCATCCCATTTTTCTCAAATATCTACTCAGGATGAATGTAATCCTTCAACACTAGGCCATGAGACTTGTTACATAACTAAGGTATTAACATCGTGTTTGATGGCATCTTCTAATCCGCCTAACTCTTTAAACCTAGCATTTCTTGTTGATGAAGAGTTATTTCAAGCCTTAACTTTGGATGAACATGTTATTGAAACTTTATACCATACCCCCCTTAGTAATATGAATAGTTTGCATTCCTCTTTATCTTCTCCATCTTCTTTGAAAGAGGATATATTGGCCTAATTTTCCATAGTGGATACTATTGATTTTTCCATCGAATGGCATGTTGTCAAAACCTTCAAGTTAGAGAGCACTTCAATGGATTTAATAGCTCATAAAGAATTCGATAAGATTTTATAATCATAATTTTGTGGGTGCATGAAATTCAACTAGATTTCATAGTACTTTTGGATCATTCTTTCGGCAATGGTTATCTTAAATGTAAAGTATATTCCCAAATCATAATATGCATTTAGATATTCCCTCTAAAATGTTTCATTTGAACATTTTGTTTCCCAAATTTGTTATATCACACCCCCCTAGTTGTATGTCAATGTGTTAGCACAACTTGCATATTCACCCTACACACATCCAATGGTAATGATTTCTTATGATGGGTTTCCCTAGAGTAGAACATATTTTCCATTTGTTACCCATCCTAAGAATTTTTTTTAGAACTAGGAACTCTTCTAGACCAAGTTTGCATTGTGAGCCTCATTCTTCTAACTCGTCTATTTCTACCCATTCTCGTAAGAGCTCCCAACCTTTTCTTATGTTATATATTATCACACATTTTTTTTGTTGCTCACTTCCATTTGGCACTTATTGATTTTTGTATTTTTGCACTCTCTGCATGTAAATCACCACCATTAGAGAGGAGGCATTTGCTTGGGTGTTCATTGGTTGTTGTGTCTATCACTTTGCTTTCTTTTTCATTACATGGTCTCTTGTGCACTTAATATATTAAGTTTCTTGCAATGTGTGAAACCACCTTCTATATTTATTGTTTCATTCAATTAACAATGAAATAAACCAAAATAAATAATAAAAACAAAAACAAAAATGGGGGAAAGAAGGGAACTTTTGTGAGTTTGGGAACTTTCCCAATTAGTTTGGGAACTATTGTGAGTTATTGGTGTTTCCCTTGATTGGAGTAGTTGCATTGAACTCACTGTTTGTGTCCTTCTACTTGGTCATCATGATTATTGAGTTGTGCCTACCTTCTTGGTTTATCAAAGTTGAGATTTTATATGCCTATCATGACTATTAAAGCTCACTCTCCCATGTATTGTCTCCTTTCTGAACTCAATTGAATCATTCCTTCATGGTTGCCTTCTTGAAGTGGTTGTTTTTAAATCATTACCTTATCATTATTTGTTAAGGGAAGTATTGTGTCACCCTTCCTATGTTTGGCATGTTTTGTTGAGCTAAGTATATGTCTTAATTATTCATCACATATATTCTTACCTTTTTTTAGTTGAATGGATGCATCATTTCCTTTCTTCCAATGGATATTATCTTATTAACATTGACACATTTTCTTTGGAATTTTGGTCTAGAGGCTTGGTACCTTGGATTCGACAATTCTCGTGGTTGATTTCCTCACATTTTGTTGTTGATTATCATTTTCGGTACTTGAATAAATGATTCATTTCAATGTTTGACTCAAAATCATTCACTCACATAGTTAGGATCGACTAGAACCTTAAGGCCTGTTATCCCCATTTTGTGGATAACTAAGGAGATGATGTCTCGAGGATCTTAGGTTGCAGATATGGAGTGTCAAGAGACTACATGACCAGCAGTACCCTTTGCATAAATAGAAAACCCACTCACCACCACATATGGTCATAGGTTTACAGATGGCATTCACCACACTAGTTGGTTTCCAGAAGGCAGTGGGCTTGCTCCATGAGGTACAAGTCAGTATTATGGTGAGCATCATTTCAATATTTAAGCCATTTGATTATGTTGTATCTTAGATTTCTCTAGATTAGATAATATGTGCTTGGACATTATGCCTTTTTCCCTGCTTTACCTTGGTGGTTGACATTGTGCCCTAGTAAGTGGTTTTCCTTGGGAATGGGTTTGCTAATGGGAATTCCGTTGATGATCCATCGTACCGTTCCTGACTATACTTACCATTTTCCATCAATATCCCCCTCCATTTCCTTATATCTTGGTATTTTAGGGTGCATTGACCCAGGAAGGGGTTGTCCCTCATTCTATGGAAAGAAGGGGCTAAAGGCCCAGAGGGGTTGGTGTTGGGTAAAAGATAAAATCCTTGTATAATCCTTCCAGATGCTTCACCCATGGATCACCCAAGAATGCAATGAAACGCTTATCTTTGAATAAAAGGGGACCCGCAATATAATAAAGAAATGCTTGAAAGGTTAGTTGAAGGATAGGAGGTCTCATCATGAGACGACCTATCACATCCATGGATATCTAGTGGTATGACATTGTCATTATCTGGTCATCAAACCAGTGAAATGACTCTCAGTTGCATGGCTGAGAAAAAGGGGGTCTCATCATGAGCCATCCTTCTCATTTTCCATTAGGTATTTTTGGGTGACATTGCCACCACCTAGTCACCATGCCAGGGTAGTGATCTTCAATCTCTCCTTATGTTATTATGAAAGAAAATATAAAGAAAGAAAGATAAAAGGAAAATGATGGGCTTGGAAAAAGTGCATTGCAGACAAAGGTACCACACACCCTCTACAAAGGCACCCATGAATGAGACATTATGACCCCTAGTATGTCATTATCCCTATTCCCATTGAGTCTTGACCCCATCCACCTCATACACTTCACATGGCTTAGAGAGGGACCTCTTGGAATCTCTCCTTGACCTAGGGCAAGACCTACCCAATAGGACACCTTGTCAACCCTCCCATACTTAACCTTAACAAGTCGCATAGTGTCTTTGAGTTGTTAATTATTTGATATGGTGATATTTGATGCACATGCTTGGATGGATTATTTATTGATTGGATTAACTTATCATGATGTTATGACTTCTGATCCTTGGAGGGTGTGTTCATTTGTCATTGTAGGACCTAGCTGGTGGACAGTTTTGGGAGAACAAGCCTAGCTTGGGCTTCCATGGGGATACAATCCCACAGGTTGGATGCTAGGGGCCTGCATGTGGGAAGAGAGATATCAAACTTGGAAGGCCTAAAAGATGGCTTGGACAACATATACTATCCCCCACATGCCAAACATTTTTCCTAGGAGAGGCAAAATGTCACTTCTAGAGACATGACATCACCTAGGGGGTTAGGGCTTGGTGGTGAGGTGCCACTCATTTACACATGGAATTTTGAGGAGGAGAAGTGTATTCACCATGTATGAGTGCCTATATGCTTGACACGTGGCCTTTGGAGGCCCATCCACCCTTCTCCAACACCAACGATTTCCTCAAAGTGGCAAAACGTCCCCTAAAGGGGTGATGTCCTCCTAAATTAGGGTTTAATTTGTGCAAAAGATGAAATTTTAAGTGAATTGTTTAATATTATTTTGTTAAGGGGGGGAGATTAGGGTTTTTGACCCCTAATCTTGTGTTTTACTCCTTAATTTGTGGACAAGCTATGTTAGCCAAATTTTGTATAAATAGAGATCATAAGATCTCATTGTAAACATAACTCTCCCTCTTGTGAGAGACTTGGTCTGAAATTTTCGCCCCCCTTGGCTCTTTTAACTCTTGTGCACTTGCTTTATGGATATTTTATGAATGGTTGATCGAGGAAGGCCTAGCGCTAGCTTTGGATGATGCTTTCAAGCTCTTGTGGTGAATTGTCTTAGCATTTCTCTTGATCTTGGTATGGTTTTTACTCTCTTGCTATCATTTTATTCAAGTAAAGTATTGTTGTGTTAGGAGCTAGGTGGGAAGTATAAGAGAATATACCCCCAACATAGCCTTCATCATTTTGTTTGCTTCATCTCATGATTAAGGGTTTGCTAAGAGAAGTATAAGGGCATATACCCTCTTAGCTTAAACCTTAGCTTAGAGAAACTTGCTTTGGGGAGTTAAAGGGCTTACACCCCCAAGGAGGTAGAGTCTCTAAGCTCCTTGTGACTCTATTAACCCAATAATAAATGCACTAGTCATTGATTTGTTGCATTGGAGAAATAAAATATTGCATTGGGAAATGTGATTTTCGATCATTTTTACTTCTTGCAAAGTGGATTGTTTTCCTTGTGACTTGGGCACCTCACAGCCACTAGGGAATCCCCATCTAGGGGGTACTTATTGATTCTACTACAAAATTTCATCTTCAGCCATTAGGGATGTAGAAACCCTAACTTACTTTCTTTAATAACTCTCTTATCAACCATTGGTTTTTGGTCAAAGTTTGCACACTTACTCTCCTTGTCCTAGCGCACTTTTTGGCAAAGTTTTAGGAGATTTCAATGGCTGATTTTCTTTCTGTAATACATTGAATGTTACATTCATAAGGCTGATATAAAATTTTTGCAAACAAGTGTTTACAACAGCCTTATCTTTTATGCTAAGAGTATTGGTTTTTCATCTTGAGTTTAGCTAGTCATTTACTAGTTTTTCGCTTGCATTTTCTACTTGGTCTTTAGCATTTATTGAGCAGCTTATAGTACCTTTTCATTGGTGACATATATTTTTATCTATTTCTGCAAATTAGGGACAATGAGCTTAAATTTCTGATCCACTAACATATACTATTGAAAAGTGTCTTTTCTTGTGTCTCGGGCAGGTACAATCATCCGAAGAAATGTTATACATGTGGGGCAACAATTACTTGAATTGCAAGGCATATCTTTTCACCTTTCACTCCACTCAGACTTGACCTATAGGGGCTTAAGTTCCATCCATCTAAATCCCCCTAGGGTCACCGGGATCACCTCCCTAGACTGACCTAGTCACCCTTGCGGTGTGGGACCTACATCGAGGTGACATTGGGTGTAAGATTCCCAAGTCATAGCACTTGTTCCATGGTTCGGTCGATCTCTTCCCAACCTACAAATTGCGTTACAACAAGGCCCATTTTCATTATCAATGGGTTTTCTTGCATCTAGTAAGCACTTCCCTAATTTATTTCTAACCAAATGGTTTCTCTAATGTTCAAATTAAAATCTTTATCATATGGGGACAATTGTACTCAGTGGTGTTGTTGTCCCAAATTTCATCAAAGACCCTAGGCATATGTGATTCCTTTCCATGTAGTGTTGGAACCTATATTTGGAGTTGTTTCGAGCCAAAATTCGAGTTCTTGATCTTCTTCAATTTTTTTCCATAGAGCTTCGGTGGGAATTATACCACTGATCTTAAAGGTTGTATTGATAATTGTCACTTCCCCTCAGTGTGCCTAGTTGAATCTTTCTATTATGCACCCCTAGAGGGCGTGTGATACCATAAAATTTCTCGCTTGGCTACTTGGAAACACTAAGGATACTTCGTCCAAACTATACCTCTTCACCTAGAGCATACCCATACTTCGTTCTAGGCTACCGACAAGTCACACTCCTACTCTAGTGCAACTCTTGTATACTTAGACATTTGTTAACAACTTTAACACTTAGTCATATTTAATCATACATCCATGAACATGAGAAACCAATATAACAATAGTGAAATAGACAAGAGAAACGTAGATATAGTGTGGGCAGAAAAAATTGTGCCTAACACTCAGTTAAATCTTTGTTATTGTGAAATAGTTACAATATGAGCACGACCAACTTGGTTTACAACTTTCGTAGAGTCACATAACTCACCTCACCTCACCAAAGCACTCTTAAACAAATTCATCACACCAATACTCTTTGTCACAATCATCTCTGCAACCTCCTATAGTGCACCTTAGATATGCCCTTGACCTCAAACTTGTCGTCTCTTTGTTTCCACAGACTTCACAAAATTTAGTTCCACTTCACACATGGCTCCAACATACTTGTATTTCCAGACTTCCCAAAAATTGGCCCAAGAGAATCTCACCCAACTCTGTCCACTGAATCCTCTTTAAGGCAGCACAAGTCCTCCCAAGTGGAAAAACTTGGCTCTTTGAGAGAGCTCACCCTCTTCATCTGCCTCAAAACCATAGAGTTCTCTTGCTCTCCTTGTCTTCCAAGTTACCTTCTTGGTTGTGCGCCCTTGTGCCTTTATAGGCTCCCATCTGTTGTGTCTCTTCTCCCATGGATGAAATGACATGTCGATTCACCAAGTCACGCCCCTTCGCAAGGTTGGTTTGACTCCTCATGTGGGTATGTTCAGGCGGCTTGCCCAGCCCACCAACCAAACGCTTTGTTCTAACATCTGGCCGACCCACCAATCCATCCAATCAACTCATCATTTAGGGTATGTGTGCCCCTTAGGTGATTCGATCTAACTTTCCTAAGTCTGCTCCCCATGCCTTAGTTGATTTTGCTTCGTTGGTGGAGCGCCCAAGTCTTTTCGTCAACCCTTCATCAAACCATTTGTCATTTGAATTGTGTCACAAGGCATCTTGGGAGGAGTCACTTGTTAACATGTCGCGCACCCAAGGAACCCAAACTCTTCCCTATATGAAGACTTTTGTCTCCTCATTCGCATCAAGCTTCTTGCCTACCCGATTTCCTCCATTTTGGTATGTGGTAGAAGTGCACACGCCTGGGCTTGGTGTCATAGACCTTACATACTCCCCCACCCTAATTCATTTTCATCCTCAGCAACATTCACAAAATATTCATTCTTCAAGTCTCTACCCAAACTTGTGCCTCTGCTACAAGTAAGTCTCCTGGAAACTCCATGTTTCACGCCAATCGAAAACCTCAAATTCTGCCAAAGTGGAAACCCCAAGTTTCCACAAACCAAACTGTATTGCACCCAAATTTGCACAATTTGTTTCTTGATTCAATGCAGTCACTTCACCCAACTCTGTTTCACTCTCTCATTGTAATGTTGTTTCCTTATTCTTGTTTGGTTTTGTATTCATTTTTGTTTCCTGCTACAACTAATTGCTTCCCACTTCACTTCAAAATTTCACCTAAGTTTTGAAATCTTGTGATCTTATTGTTGCGCCCTTACATCAAATCAAGTCCATGCTTCCATGCACTATCAACCCCCACATCTCAAACTGGTTGGGTATCTAATCAAACCGTCATGCCCAATCTACAAGCATGCACATCCTCATGCCTGAACTTAGTCTTTTTTGTCACATCTCCATCACTCTATCCAACTCCAAATACTAAGGAAAGTGTCCATCCTTGCCTCACTACTGCTGCCATCGTCTGATGTTCATCAAGGAGATCCTCCTCAATGTCTAAGTGCTACAATTTGAACCTATTGGCATGTCTATACACTTGACCCCATTTTCATGTCGTTGTTCTCACCCAAGTCATTGACTAGTTGAATGGCCAATCCAACCGTCATGCTCCTTGAGCCTGCACACCCTCATGCACAAATTGGTCACTCCCTTCTACAATTCATTCCATAAGTACAATCCTTGGATCAAGGAAAGGTTTTTCCTCACCTTTTTTCACTATGAAATCACCCCAAAATGAATTCATATGCGACAACTTGGCTTCATTGTCCACCTCATGGCACAATTAGTTAGTCTACCCCAAGAACTACACAACCAAATTTCCTTTGACCCACTACTTCATCACTTAACCATGATGTTGCATCTACCTCTCTATGCCTTCAAATGGTTAGGCTTCACCCTCAACCATGTTTCCTAAAGCAATAGAAATTATCATGCCCAAGTAATCTCTTCGTGTTGCAATTTGTTTGTTCGTACAATCCTCCAAACTAATGCAAGTCTTCAACTCACCTCTTTGCAACTCAACATCCGCAATGAGTGTGGAAAATGCACTCACAGTCCTCAAACATCCCAAAGAACTGTCGAAAGTGCTTCAAGTAGAATGATTCCCCTCAAAGGACTTATGTGCCTTAGATGTGTTTGAACCAAACTCTGCCAACATCAACCAATGATCCCCGCCAAATATCTGAGTTATTGCACCATCGTCTACAAGTCACTAAGGTACGCTCTGCCTCATCCAATGCCCCATACCAAACACCAGCGAACACCACCCAAGTCACTTGGTCTACATTTTTCCCATTCAATTTGACTTCCAACAATTCTTGGTCGACTCCTTTGTTGACTCCATCCATATCTTGGAATGAAACTAACTTGCACTTGTTGCAAGTATTCAAATTATGGCATTGTTGTCGTGACTGTCAATCCATTACATGACCCAACAAATCTGGCTAAGGCACAAAACACCATGGCGCCTCATCCATCCTCTCAAACTCGGCATGTACATACTTCACTTCCCACTTCACCACGATGACATGTCCAATGTGCCTCATCAAAGAGTTAGGCATCTTCCTCAAGCCACCTCCATACCTACATCCAAATATGCCTAAGTCCACAATAAGACTCATCCAAGTAGGCCACCCCAAGACCTCCACATCCTTTCCCAACCAAGGCATCCCAAACTACTACAAGACTTCTTTGAATCTGCACCACTTGAGTCACCCTCAAGTTTGTCGGTTTTCATCATGGAAACAGAGTGTAGTTGAACCACCAATTCATCTAACTTCCCTTTCAAAGAATTCATTACAACACTTAGAAAATGCAAGAACTGGAAATCAACCATACCTTTCCAATGACATCCTTCGCTACAACCATGTTTCAAGTTTGTTGTCTTGTACCTCCACTTGCCTAAGAAACTAAGTCTCCACATGAACTCCCCTAAATCATCGTTCGAAATTCCACAAATCTACAAGACCATCACTATGATACAAGGTTGAGTCCATCTGTCCACTTCAAAAATCCGTCTAAGTCCCAAAATTTGCATGCGACCGATCAAACTCATTTCCAATGTCTTGTCATCTCCGCACCTTGACTACTTTCACTTGAAGGAACTATGCACCCACTGCTCGACTTTCAAGTCATATTGTTGTTAATCGACTATTGTAACTCTACAAAGAGTCACCTTGTCCAAAGTTTGTGATCTCATCCAACAACCCAACTCAACTCAATTATTTTTCTCGGTGATGCACAACAAGAAAACGTCATGAAGGAAACGTGCCCAACCAATTGTCTATTGCGGAGATACTCTAGGTCACCCCAAGTCATTCACCCAAGTGTTTCAACTTGCTACAGCCTAGAACTTCTCCTCTTAACTACCACTTATGTGATCACCCTCTGCGTTTTTCTTCTTTGATCACATATGTGGTTATATTTGTGACAAATCGTGCAACAATCCTGCATTCAACTGCCTTGCCCAAGTGCTTGGTTCATCCAATGAAATATGCACCTAATCTCTCAAGATGTGCACAATAGGTCTAGCACTGAATTCCATCACACATCAAACCAACTAGGTTTGTC
This sequence comes from Picea sitchensis, assembly GCA_010110895.2. Lineage (NCBI taxonomy): Eukaryota > Viridiplantae > Streptophyta > Pinopsida > Pinales > Pinaceae > Picea > Picea sitchensis. The sequence continues at coordinate 45,525 of SNQJ01S0090622.1, forward strand.
TCTATGATCAAGTCTTTGACAAGTTTTGCGATGAAGTATGCCCAACCAACTGCTTGTTGTAGAGCTTCTTTATGCCACCCCAAACTTCTCCCCTTTACAATCACTTATGTGATCACTCTCTATGTTTTTCTTATGTGATCACTTCTGTGATTATATGTGTGACAAGTCATGCATCAATCATGCCTCTCAAGATGTGCACAAAAAGTCCTCCACTAAATTCCATCACACATCAAACCAACTAATTTTGCCTCTGTGATCAGGTTTTCAATGAGTTCTGCGATCACACACCCTATCCAAGTGCTTCATCTCACCACAAACTCTGTTCTTGGTCTATATAAGGTGTGCACCCAGACCAATCTTCCACTGCATTATCAGCAGAACCTTTTTCGTAAGTATGATGCAAAGTCTGCGATGAACGAGTTTGCTCCACTGAACGATTCACCAATTTTGTGAACGTTCCTACTTAACTGCCTTCGCAACAAACTACCTTCAAAGTTTACTCGGATACCATATATCGTCAAGATAGTGGTGAAGATATCCCTAACCCTTCTCCAAAATCTGCAACGATCAAGCTCTGATGCCATCTATCACGTCCCAACAATTGCATAGTTGAATCTTGCAATCATGCACCCCTAGAGGGCATGTGGCACTGCGATGTTTCTCAATTGGCTACTTGGCAACACCAAGGATACTTCATGCAGACTATGCCTCTTCACCTAGATCATACCCATACTTCGTTCTAGAATATTGGTGAGTCACACTCCTACTCTAATGCAACTCTTGTATACTTAGACATTTGTTAACAGTTGTAGCACTTAGTCATATTTAAGCATATATCCATGAACATGAGAAACCAAGAGAACAATAGAGAAATAGACATGAGAAACATAGATATAGTGTGGGCGGCACAAACTGTGCATAACACCTGACTAAGTCTTTGTTATTGTGAAATAGTTACAATATGAACATTATCGGCTCAATTTACAATTTTGACTTGCCTCACCTCACCAAGACACTCATTAACATATTCGTCAAACCAAGACTCTATGTCGCAACCATCTCTACAACCTCCTATTGTGCACCTCAGACGTGCCCTTAACCATAAACTTTTCATCTCTTCATTTATGTAGACTTCACAAACTTTGGTTCTACCTCACACATGCCTCCAACAGACCTACATTTCTAGACTTCCTCAAAATCAGTCCAAGAGAGTCTTTCCCAACTCTATCCACCAAATCCTCCTTAAGGCAACACAAGTCCTCCCAAGTGGAGTGATTTGGCTCCTTGAGGGAACCTGCCCTCTTCCTCTACCTCAAAACCATAGAGCTCTCTTGATCTCCTTGTATTCCAAGTTGCCTTCTTGGTTGTGCACCCTTATGCATTTATAAGCACCCATCTATCGTGTCTCTTTTCCCATGGGTGAGCCAACACATCAGTTCACCAAGTCATGCCCCTTTGCAAGGTTGGGAAAACTCCTCATGTGGGTGCATTCGGAAAACTTGTCCAGCTGACCCATTGAACACTCTATTATGTCGTCTGGTCGACCCATTGATCTGTCTAACCAACTCGTCATCTAGGGTGCACGCCCCTTAGGTGAGTCAAGTTGACTTACCTAAGTGCACCCCCCATGCCTTAGCTAATTTTCCTTCGTTGGTGGAGCACCCAAGTCTTTCCCTCAACCCTTCATCAAATCATTTTTCATTTGACTTGTGTCACAAGGCAGCTTAGGTGGAGTCTCCCCTTGGCACATCACACTCCCAAGGAACCCCAACTCTCCCCTATATAAAGATTGTTGTCTTTGCATTCTCACCGAGCATCCTACCTACTTGATTTCCTTTGTTTCAATCTGTGGTAGAAGTGTGTGCATCTGGGCTTGGTGCCGAGGGCCTTACAATAATGTATAAATATGTAGGTGTACTTTGGCATGGCCTTCCAATCATGATGCATGAGCCATTTTCATGTATTATATCATTATCTCTCCCTTTTTTGATCCATGGATCCATTTATATTTTGTAATTGACTCTACTCAAGCAAAAGCATGGGAATCTTCAACTCATGAAATAAAGGATGGTTATCATACCCTTTTTTGTGTTAGGTATTTTCCTTCTCCTCTATCCAACCAATGACTTCCTCTATAGGCTCTTGATGGTCCAATGTAGTGGCTATGCAATTTTCTACTACCCTCATACATTAGGGGGCATATGTTATCATGAGATTTTCCCTTGCATTTACCAAGTAATTTTAACTTTGGAATACAACCACAAATGGTCTACTACATATGGAAATGAATAAACTTCCAAAAAAAATGATAAAATATGCAATTGTACCTAATTGAATTGGCCTATGTTCTTAATCCATCGAGAAGTGCACAATTATTCTCATAATAGGCTAAAATCCATATAATCCCACTTGGCGGAGATAAACTTGATAATTATGCATACCAAGGTTGATTTTCTCAATCTTTATCATCTTAAGTGCATCCAAAGCATGAACATTTTGGGAATCCTCCACATGATGGACTATTTTCTCATGTAAAAACCTTATAATGATTAAAATGCTATAAAAGACCTCCTTGACATGGGATTGATATATTTAGATCATTTATGTATCAAACTTATGACAGTGTGAAAATTGTATAGTTGCTAGTGTGATTATCTTCTTTCCATTCAAAAGGTTTCCCAATTTGCACTCTTTCTTCCATTGGTCCAATTTACGTAAGGGAGATTGAAGAGAAGAGGAATGTTAAAAACATTGAAGGCCATTGGACATAAGTGAGCCTTGAAGAGGAACAAACTACAATGATAAATTATTTGGAGCCATCTTTCCATAACAAAGGTATGGCTTTCTTTAATGTGGTTTCTTCTTGTTGATAATATAATCTCTTCCCACTCTTTACTTGAATTAATTTGATGGTATTACTTGAATTCACATTCTTTATTCTCATTGAAATCTTGTGATTAAATATAGAAGGTTTTTGTCTTTGCTTAAAAGGTTATATCCAAGGTTTTGTTGCTTGAAAAGTAGGAAATGTATTTGGTTTGTCTTGTGTATAGGGTTATGGGAACAAAAACTCATCTTCTTTTTCATCCATTCAAGATTGGAAGATCCATTGAGTATAAGTTCACAAGTTCCTCTATTTTCTTATTTATCGAAGTTGTAGTTAGCTTTCTTACTCGTTTATCATAGTGCAGTAAAACACATTTTCTATCAATAACCTTCCAATCAACTAATGGGGATATATTAATACCAATTGTAGGGAAAATCCCATCAACACGTGATTCTCTTGGGAGCAAAATTCTCTTCTCTCATTTTCTTTTACTTTGTTCTTGCATCATTTGACCTTTGTGGCTCCTTTAATTAGACCATCCTTTTGAGAAGGAAATCAACAGGAAACATCATTAGATAAGGAGTTGAAATGATCTACACAAGAATTGAGAGAGAATTTAGAAGCAAAATTTGAATGTTTTTTAACTTTGTTCTTTCCCCCCCTTGCAACTCCTTTTTTATTATGATACTTTGATTATCCAATAAGGGAAATATTAAGATGAGGGTTCTCCTTTTGCTTCACATTATTTTGTTTAATATGGAAACTTTAGCATTATGCCAATAACTTGTGTAAATTCCAATCTCTACAGGGATGACAAGGAGGATAATATCAAATCTTATTTATGGAATGAGATTAAGGTGACTTATGTGAATTAGTCACACATGGTTTCTTAAACCCTCTACTTTTCTTGTTTTGATCAAATGTATCAACAATTCCATCTCGTTTCACACTCTTATTTCCATTTGGTTTCACATCATATAACTAAATTTTCAAATCATGGAATGCACCTAGGCCAATTTAGACTTTAGTGCCTAAGTGGAAGGTGTAGATCTTTGTATATAACCTCCAATGAATGAAGTGCCAAAAGTCACAACCAAGAGAATAAATGCAAAAAAACCTTGATGAACTCTTGAAACAATTGTAAAATGAAATAAGAAGGCAAATAGAAGGGGTATATGGAGGCCAGGAAGCTTGATGGGGAGTAATTATAATTATATGAGGATGCAATGAGTATTTGAAGAAGTAATAACATATTTAAGAAAGTATATGAGCTCAAATAGGTTTAAAAAGTTTATATAAGGGAGGAGACATACCAATTTTGTAGAAAATGCTTAAAAAATATTTTAATAATGGCTAATCCATGACTTGTTTGCTAAAATAAGTCATTCTTTTCAAAAAAAAAATAGGATAGCTTGTGGAAGCCCCAATGAGACACAATTCTCTTTTCCATGGGAAAATGGCACATGTGAAAACACCCAAAATTGCATAAAAATACCTAGGCACTCAAGATATCAAATGATTAGGAAAAGGTGTTAGGCATTGAAGATGAAAGGAAGTGGAAAGGTGTAAAAAATTAAAAACAAAGTGAACATGGGGTACTTGTAACATACCCAACCTCCAAGTTGAGTCACACTACTACTAAAAACGACAAAATAAAAACTATGATACCAATTCTAAGATATAAAAATGCAGAGTGTGACATTCAAGTTCATGCAACTATCCATACCAATTCAAAATGTAAATGCAATTAATTTACACATGCCAAGCAATAGTAAACAAATACAACAACATCCAATCACATAAAAACACAAATTTGAATGCATCATTTTACCCACAAAAGATAGAAATAAATAAGATAAACTTCAAAGTGAAATGCATAACAATTAACACAACATTCAACATAATTAAACACAGTGGTTATGGACACTTATATTATCAAATATGAAACCCCCTACAGAGGAAGGACATTCCACCCAACTGTAGACTTGTTGTTATAGTTCTCAACAGCAAGTCACCCTCAAGTTGGGGCTTTGAATCCACAAAAAATGATGGTTCCTAAGGTTGGCTATTGTCCCCTCTCAATAGTTGAATTCCTTCAACCATTCCAATCCGCCATATCTCTTTCCCCTCAACCCACACAATCCAAGGAATGGGATCTCCTTCTCTACCACACAGTCCCTCAAGCTATTCCACTTCACTCGAGGGCTCCAACATATGTTGGACAATAAATCTCTTTGTTGGGGACTCTAGGAATCTACAGTTGCACAAGAATACTCTCAATAGAAACTTGCTTGCTCACTTTTACACTTTCTTTCCCATAATATTACTCACAAGCATACAACCCTATTTCCCTATGAATTTACACTTTCAACAAGTTATTACACATTCCCACTATGGTTTCCTTCAAGCTCCAACCCTCATAACTCTCTCTTTTCCCATATGAATACAAAAACTACTCTCTTTTCCCATATGAATTTCCTTCTCTTCCCCTGCTTGCTTGACTCTTACTCTTCC
>SNQJ01S0090623.1:22495-32927 GCA_010110895.2 Picea sitchensis
TAATATATTTTTGAATGTCTAATAAATTCAAAATTAAAATAACTTATATTAAGTTATAATCTATATGTTTTAAAAATTGTTATTTTTTAGTTAATCAAAATTATTGGAAGGAAAATCAATATTTTTTTTCTTTTTTCTTTTTTTTTTCAATAGAAAATTCATTCAAAATTATATTAGAGTATAATTTTTTTTACATTATCAAAGATCCTTGACAATCCTTGACAAGGATTTAATCACTACATACCGGGATAGGCACTAAACCATCATAAAAGACTATCCAAATATAGCTTCCTTACAAACCTCCATTGATATATGCTTCAATGAGCTAGCAAATATAAACAAAAAGTTCATCTACTCAAAATATACAAAACCATGTCAAAAGTCCAAGAGTCCATCAGGAAAGAAATCCTGTTCAGATTCGACTAAGAGAGGATTCAAAAAAGTTTGATATGTGTAAGAGGTCCTGCAACCCCGTTTTCCAACTTGTAATATGATAATTTTCCTTCCAGTTCCAAGAGTGCTTGTTTTGATAACTGGTCTACCTCCTTGTTAAATTCCTTGAATATGTGACGAATGTTAATTTCTTGAAATAAAGTGGTTAACTCCATTGTTCTAAGCTTCCATCCTTCAATGGAAATAGCATGTAGTCTACCTCTATGATTTATCCAATCAATAACTACCTTTGAGTCCCCCAATATCTGTAATTATTAAATAGACAAAAGATTAGCAAGAGAGAGAGTAGCCCAAACTCCCAAAAGTTTGGCCTTTGTGTTAGTGCCTACCCCACAATTGAAATACCATCTATATACAGTCGCATATGAAGATTTGATAACACCACCAGCTCCAGACTGTTCGCCTCCTGAAATAGCAGCCCCATCGAAACATGCAATAGTGGAGCCAACTTGCTGTGTAATCGAACAAGCTCTAAAAGGAATATATTTTTGTGATGAGGGGAGCATGTTGAGAGATTCGAGAGTCTTATAGACCACTGAAAAAATTGAAGGAGATGCATCTTCAAAAATAACTTTGTTTCTCTCCAACCAAATATACCAACAGGTAAGAGCAGCCAATGTTGGAGAAACAGATTTGTCCTTAGTCCATGAGAAAAAACATTCAGAAAATGAAGACCCTTCCCAAGTTTTTTTAGCTTGAAACTATGAGTTAATCTGCCCCAAACTGACTTTATGAAAGTACAATGGATGAAAAGATGGCTATTTTCTTCAATACTTTGTTTGCAAAGATAGCAAAGACTAGGGCCCTCCCAACCCTTTGTTTAAGGATATCCCAGGATAAAATCTTGCTTTTCGCTGCCATCCATATGAATAGTTTTATCTTAAGTTGTAGGTCCCATTTCCAAATATTTAATCGCTAGCCACTTTAGATCGAATATCTCTGTGTAGATATAAGAGAAGAATATATATTTTTAATCGAGATTATCCCTGAAGAATCACCCCTAGTCCATAACAAAGTATCATTTGTATCGTGGAGTGAGACACCAATGCTTATAAGTGCTCTACAAAAAGAGTCCCAATCAAATGCAAAATTACATGATAATCCCAACTCCTCGCTGCTTATCCAGTTTTCAGAATATGTAAAGGGATCCCGTGAAACTATTGCTTGAGCAAGAACTGTAATTTTTTTTGTCTTAAATGTGTGATAAGCATGTCCGAGAGAAGGGATCTATCACCCAGACCTAAGATCTGATCTCTACCAATGGATATAAGGTGTCCCGAACCTGGAAGCTAGCTTATCCAATGGGTAATCACATGGGCCAATATAATAAGACTATTCCAAATCCTTGACGCATAAATCTATTTGTAGGAGGCCAATCTGAACCAATTGATAACCATTGTATTGGGCAGATATTTATCCATTAATAATTTATGACATATACCATCCCGAGTCAGCACATGCTAAAGAGTATTTATCGTCAAGGCTGTATTAAAAAGAGATAAGTTTTGGAACCCCCAACCACCACACTTGTTTGGTCTAGAAAGAAGGTCCCACCTGCAAAGGTGATACTGTTGAGATTCTTTATGACCACTCCAGAGGAAATTGAACATCAGTTTCCAGATCTTGTTCAAAACAAAGCGAGGGATGGTCTCCATAGACATCCAATATGCCGACTGACTCTCTAGAACTAATTTTAATAAAGTGTATCTACCACCCAAGGACAACCACCTGTTGCACCATAGTATGATCTTTTTTTCCAATTTGGTCACTGGCCAATTCCAGTCGTCCACCTTATACACCCCAGTCTTTAGAAAGTATCCAAGATATTTGAAACCAATAGAAAGATCGGTAAAGGTATAAGAAAGAAATGAATTAAAAGGGACAAGGTCAGCATTGGAAAGGCCTTCAAAATGTACAGTAGTTTTTTACTCATTAACCATGAGTCGCAAATATTTATAGAATAACTTGATGAATTTGTCAATTTCCAGCCATTCTTGTAATGTAGCCTTAGTCATAATTAGGACGTCGTCCACGAATAGTAAATGGAGAATTTTGATAAATATGGACACTTTTATACTTGATAGATTGCCTTCCCCTTTACTTTATTTTAATAAAAGGCTAAGTCCTTCCATAACCAAAATAAATAGTAATGGAGATAAATGGAAGCCTTGGCACAAACCTCTGTCACTTCTGAAAAATCTGAATGCCTCGCCATTAAGTAAAACTACATAAGAAGAGGAAATTACACAACCCATAATCCAATTTGTCATATGGAGGCCAAAGCCCACTTTTAATAAAGTCAACCTTAAAAAATCCCAATCAATGCAATTATATGCTTTCCGCAGATCCAATTTCAATACAAGTGACTTTAATTTCTTTCTTTTTATGCTATGAAGACTCTCATGTGTTTTTCCTATATCATCTTGAATCTGCCTCCCTTGCAAAAAACCCAACTATTCTGTAGAAAGTGATCTAGAAAGGATCGGTTTTATTCGATTCGCAATGATTTTTGACATTACTTTGTAGCACAGGTTACACAATGTTGTCAAACGAAAATCATCAAATGTAATTGGTTTGTTTGCATTTGGAATAAGAGTCAGGAAAGTCAAATTTAGACTCACAACAATAGAACCTCTCTATCTTGATTCCTCCACCATCTCAAGGAGATCCTCCCCTACTAAATCAAAAAATAAGGTGAAAAATTCGACCATCCAGCCATTAGGCCCTAGACTCTTATCTTTTTTGAAAAGAGATAAAACGACCCTTAATTCCTCCATAGTAACTGGGTTGTACAGTGAACATGACTCATCATAATTTACCATTCGGGGAAATAGACCAGTAACCTTGACTTGTTCAATAGTGTTCGGGATAATCGGATATTTGTAATTTTTTTTGAAATAATAAACAACATTCTCCTTTATATCTCCTTGATATGTGAGTGTATACCCATTTTCATCAGTGATCTCCCAAACATGTTTTCGAATCCTACTTTGATTTACATAATTATGGAAAAACTTTGTATTATTGTCACCGCTCTGGATCCAGATCACCCTGCTGTGAAGTCTCCACTGTTCTTCAAATCCAAGTAATATATTATTCCTTTCAAGTCCCATCTACTGTAGATATTTTCCCGCTTCCAAATTTTTTGAATCCCCCACCAATTTCACAATTGTATCCCTTATATCGGATTCTAATGTCACCAGTTGAGCCTTGCTCCTACCAATGCTTTCCTTATACCATAATTTAGTATGAGACTTCAAGACCTTTAATTTCCAAACTAATATGCGTTGTCTTCCACCTTCAGTTAAGAAAATAGGGTCCTTCCATATCTTATGAACTAATTCCATGTAATCTTTTTCATGCAACCAATGGGATTTTAACTTGAAAGGATAGGCTTTGTAAATGGGAGGAATCTACAGTTGTACTAAGACAGGGGCATGATCAGAAATAAAGGGAAACTCCACCCAGGATCTATATATGTCAATGCAGGATAATAAACCCTCAGAAACTAGACATCTATCCAATCGCTTGGCAATGGCCTCAGGACCAAAACGCTCATTCCGCCAGGTAGGAACTAGTTTGGTCGGTTTGATATATATCAAATTTTTGGAAAGAAATAAATCTTTGTAAAAACCATCCGATGATCTAGGAAGTGTGGAACCTCCTTAGACCTCATCCAAAGAGAAAGTAATGTTCATATCGCCAACAATGATTGTATTATTAAAATATAGTATACCATTTTCTGCCACCAAGCTCCAAAAGTCTTTCCGGTCCGAACAAGGGCCATATATATATATATTGAGCAATGAGATCTCCCTCTTGTTTATAATACACCTTCATGTTAACAGAATACCACCAATAGTAAGGTAAGGAACAAAATCATAAATGTTTGGGTCCCAAGTGACTAATAAACCTCCTGAAGTACCCAATGAGTTTACAGCACTCGAAACCCAGGAAGGACGTAGAAGATGCATGAAATCTCTAGCCTTTTTCTCATGAACCAAGGTTTCCTGCAGAAATACAATATTCAGGTGAGTTTGAACCAACAGACGATGAACAGAGGAAGCTTTGAGGGTGCCACCAATCCCTATTAGATTTAAAGAGAGTAACAACATTACTTATCCCTCGCCAGGGCTTTCATTGCTCTAAGAGCCCCACTATCAATGGAGGAAGGAACATAGTCGGTTGACTGTGAAGTCATACCCTCCAGTTTTTTTGAATGATTCAGGTCTTTATAGTAGAGTGTTCGATGACAAGGTCCCTTGAACAGGAAAATTATTTCCCATCCCCCTCGAAGTGTGTAAGAGAAGTACCATCCCCTTCACCACTAGATGAAACATGAACAACCTTACCTAGGTAAACTGGAAACTTAACAATTGTGTTTGAGTCTCGAATGAAGGGGATCAAAGAGTCTAGTACAACACTGAAAGTGGAATCATCCTCCTCAGATTCTCTAAAAACAGGCTCGATCATAGCTCTATCCAACTGCTTCGAGGAAAAAGAGGAAGAGACAAGAGCCCAAGCTCAGGCAGTACACAAAAGAGGCAATCTATTCTGATGAATCTCAAGGGGGGAGTGAGCAGGAGGCTCAGATAAAGGTGTTGGATGTACCCTAGAATCAACCACCGGAGAGGAAACAATGACAATCGGTCGCACCGATTCCACTAAGGCAGGGTTAGTAACTACCCTGTCACCCTCGGTAGGCCCCTCAGCTTTGGTAGTGGATAAATAAAGCCAACGAGAATTATACAAAGAATCATTTTCCCAAATAGCCAAAGTAGAATATCAGGTAGGACAGAGAGTTTTTAACTTACTAGTAAGAGTCTCCGAGGTCTCCACCTAGCTCTAAGGCTCGGAACCATAATGAAGAGGCTCGTTCCCATAGGAATCCACTTCTGTAACGTATTCAAGGGGATCCCTTTGGATAGAAGTGACCTCTGACAATTCTTCAGCCGCCATACCTTTACATTCTCGACGAAGATGACTCGTTCTACGGAAAAGGTTGCAACGAAAAGGTATACCGAGATAGTCCAACCTTTGTAAAAACTGGTGACCACACCATTCAATATTTAAGATCTCTGGTAACCTACAATGGATATCCAATTCTAACAAAATTCTTCCAATATTCCTAGAAGGAGTAACCAGGGTCTGAATGTCCAATGCAATAAACTTTCCCAGAGAGTCTCCAATAGCCCGAAGAGCTCCTTCATTCCAGAGATGAATAGGTAATCCTGACAAAATAACCCACAAGTGACGGAACTGAAAATGTCCAGTCGACGGGTCAAATGCAACCTGCCATTGTTTCAACATCAAACTACTTCCGCCGAAAACCTAATGAGAATCTAGAAGAAGGGTCGCATCCTCCGAGGTTTTACAAATAAAACCCAACCAACCTTTAGTAAGATAAAGGATTTCAAGAGCATAACCAAGTATATGAACCCAATGTTTGTCAATCCAAACCGAGACCTGCCCCTTTCTCAAATAGTTATAGGAAATTATGCCAACCAAGCCACAGAGGGCCATCCTACATATCTCCTCAGGGCCCACGTCCGATCCCAATACCATGTGTTTCATTTTCATGTTAGCTTTCCACAATTTCCTGCGAACACATGCAGGGTTTGGTTGTTTGAAGGAATTTCTCATAATACTTGGCGATGCCACACCCTTATCGTCGGATATAGTATCAAGAACAGTCTTTGACACCTCCATTGGATGCGTTAAGCCAGTAACTACAGGAAAGGAAGCGTTATGACTAGGTAAAGTGTCCTAAGTATGGAATATAGTAGGATCTATAGCATAGTTCAAATCACATATATGTGAGAGTAATGAATGTGGTACCCCTCCCAAGGAATCGACTCTAGTGAAAATACCCCCTGCTACCAAACGACCTCGTCATCATCACTCATAAGTGCCATGATGTTCCCTTCTAAGTCATATTAGTTAAGGAGCGACAAAGGACCTCCAATTGTACACCACTAACCAAAGACAAGCACGAAATAATAACACCGGTTCAGTTACCTAGAAAGGAAAGTGGGGACTTAATATCCGGTAGATGGGCCCAAGACCCTAAACTACGTTGGCCTGCAGAGTAATAAAACCAAGAAAAATCCACTAAAAACAAAGTAATAGAAACCAAATGGGCTCGAGAGGAGTAGAAATCGCTAAAATAGATAAGGCCAGGTTAAGTGACGGGAAACTCAGAGACTTAAAAACTGAACATGGTAACCCTCCATCAAACTAAACAAAACCATTCGAAGACCCAATCCAAGATCCATAACCACTTCGGCTCCATGCGATATCTCATCTAGATGCAGAGCCATGCAGTCCAAACCATCCTTTCCTCCTCCTTCAAACAACCTAGTCCATCTCCCTCATTCAAAATTCTCGCCTAGTTGCAGAGCTGAAGTTGTATTGAGGAGAAAACTAGCTTGGTTATGAATCTCACTCTATCATCATAATCTTGTCACAATAAGAATCATTTTGAATAGATGTAATTGAAAATTTTAAATATTAACACTATACAATCTAATCATAGTGGAGGCATTCTAGGATGTTGAATCCATTTTTACATTAAAAACAACAATTTCACTAATTCAAAATTATAATTTTAATAAAGATTTCCCAACTAAAATTTGAAAACAAATTCAAAGCTAAGATTTCTCTATAAACAATTTTAAAAACAACTTAAAAGCTAAGAGTTATGTATAATTGTTTGAACCCCCTCCGATTCTTTCCTTGAAACTTATGGAGTGTTTCATTTAGGAAAATAATGCCTCCCACCCCACAACTTGATGGAGCGTCATGATTGGCACCATCAAAATACCCCCATTCTCTCAAGTTATAAATAGGCTCACGAATCCACTATTTCAGAGTCTTAACCTTTTGAGTGGTTTTAAAATTTTCAAATATAGATCTTATCTATAAAGTAAATTGAAAAGGAGGGATGAATCTATCCTCAAGGATATCTACATTTCTATCAAGCCAAATGCCCTAGGACACTATCAAAGGGAGTGTCTTTTCCTTTAACTATGGCTTTGGTTGCTAGTTTTTGAATCAATCTACAATAGTCTCCCTTTTCCAGCTACCCTTGACTCTTATTAGAATATGCATTTCCGCCCATACATTGCAAGCATATGTACAAGACATTAATAGGTGGTCTATTGTTTCCATCTCCTCTTTGCATAATGTACATTTGCTTGGTACTTGGAAATTCCTTTTTTTGGAGAATTTCCCAAGCTAAATATTTATTCATAATGGCCAACCACAAAAAAATCCTTTATTTCATTGATGCTATTATCTTCATAAGGTATTTCTATCACCGTTGATTATCTTCTAGGATTTCATTAGTAAACTTTACTTTATACCCCAATCTAGGACCGTAGGCCCCCAAGGCTAGGTTGTTGGACCATACCAAATCATTCTTTGGATCTTGAATATGGACATGAATTACCTTTAATTATTTTATGTAGGCCTCCAACTATTCACCTTTTATTCCTTATTTACCTAGAATATATGCCTTTTGCGTTCTTTCTGCCAAATAGTTACAAGTTCTAGATATGCTAGTTGAGCTAGATTAAATGTGCATTTCTCATGGATGGAAACTATTAGATTAATAATTAATTTTTATGCATCTCCACTTCCCACCCATGGGTCAAACCTTTATCTCACATTTCTCCATTACTTACCCTCCATACCCACTAGTTCCCTATTAGAGAAAAATATAAATACAATGGATTTCTAGACTATAGACACATTATGAATTTCTTTGAAGGATCTCCGATCCACTCTTCCATAGAATGAGGTTTAATGCATTTCTAAATGATGAAATAATTCCTAATCCTATCCTTTGACATAAGCCTCTGTAAACTCTTGGAAACCAGTGCCTTCTCAAAATGGCATACATTTTTAAGACCACGGGCCCCTAGTTCCTTTGGCTTAGGTATGTAGTATGTAATTTGACCAAAGGAATGCCTTTTTTTTTCTCTTTCTTCAATCCACATGAACTTGAAGATTTTCTTCCTTATCTTTTCAATGATCCGTTGGGACTATAATACAGGGAGTGCTAATATTTTGGAATCACTTCCAATCCTAATTTCACTAGATTTAGTTTCCCTCCCCTCAATAACCAACTATTACACCAAAAACTTATTCTCTTTTCCACTTTTGCAATAATCAATTTCCAATCATTAATCCCACTGCCATTTGGATTTAAGAAAAAACCTAAACACTTGAAGGTTAATTGAATATACTGATACATAAAATCCTGAAGGAGTGACTTAACTTGGTCATGTTCAACCCCATTAAAATAAATACACGATTTATGTATATTTACCTTCATACCAGTTCCCATGTTATGTAATTCTAAAATTTGCTTTAACTTATTTGCATCTCTACAAGAACCATTTTTGAATAGTAATATGTGATCCAAAAAAAAAAAATGTCTAGATAAAGAGATCTTCCTAACTTGATATATTATAATGTCTCCTCCCTTGTTTCCATTAGTAATTCCCCGTTAAGGCCATTAGCTATGATCAACAAGAGAAAAGGGGATAATAGGCATCCATGCCTTATTCCTTTTAGAAGTATGAAAAACTAGATGTTGAGCCAATAATTAATATTGCAAAGGATATTGAGGATAGGTACTCCATCATCCAATTCACCAAAGAAACATAGAAACCAATGTGTATCAACTTTAATCTCAAGTACATTCAATTTTCTCAATCATATGCCTTAGATATGTCCAACTTCATAACCCTTGCTAATAGTTTATTAATTTTGATAGAGTACAATCCTTTTTATGCCACCCCAATGGCATCATGGATTTTCCTTCCAAGAAGAAATCCAAATTTTTAATTAGAAATGGCCTGAGAATTTTTTTCCTTAATCCTCAAAGTTATAATTTCGACTATTATCTTGTAAATACAGTTGTAGAAAGAAATGGGATTGAACTCATAGAATGAAACAATATTGTCTTTCTTAGGGATTAGAGTAATAAATATGATTTTGAATTCTCCCAAAATATTTCCATTCTTCCACTACCCTTATTACATCATCTTCTATAATTCACAAAACCCTAAGAAGAATTCCATAGTCCAACCATATAGCCTTGGAATTTTTTCCTTTTGAAGAATCTTGAAGACCACTTTTAATTATTCATTATATATTTCCTCTATCAACCTTTCATTTGGTTCTTCATAAAAAAAATATTGAAAAATAAGTAGTCACCTTGACAACTTCTGCTATATTTACTCTATCTTCTTCCTTATAATTCCTTGAAAGTGACCCACCATTATTTCAACAACATCCTTGAAGTTTTTGGCTTTGGAGACATCTTCTCTCTACTTTTCCCATATAGTATTTTTGTTTTTTGTGATTATCATAGTTGTGGAAGTATTTTTTGTTCCCATCACCTGTGGCTAGCCATAGAGCTCCACTCTTTAGCCTCCATAAGGCCTCCTTTTATACTAGTAGTTTTCTCTTAGTTTGTTTTAGTGCCCTCGACATTTCTTGTGAAGTATCATCATGAAATCCATTTATATCATGTGAATATGCTTCATATATTCATTTTTTAAATGTGATTAAGCATTGTTAATCCTTCATATGATTAGTATCTAACCAAGACAATAATGCTCTCTTTACTATCTTAAGGTTAGTAATAAATTGTATATTTGCGGACTTTATTAAGGAAACATCATAATTTTTCCATTAATATTTGACCAAGTTAATAAAAAAATTCATCCTATAACTAGGTAGAGTTGAATTTAAATGAGCTTAGATGTTTACAAACCTCTTTTGTAATTTGGAGTAAAACTAGAAGATTATATGATTCCCCACCAACCTCCACCCACAAAATAATCCTATCATGGTTACTCGTAATGGGTCCTAAAACTATAAATATATCTAATCTTTTTACTACTCTTACTTCCCCTATTCTCATGTTCCTCCAAGCATGAACCAAGGTCCCACATCCACTAAGACA